>JAODLD010000044.1:9210638-9221799 GCA_026781065.1 Mormyrops boulengeri | reverse complement strand
GGGTGGGGCAGATGGAGAAACACTAATCTGCATTGTTTATGCTGCAGGGCTGTGCTGGGCAGCGGTAAAGAGAGAGCTCTCAGCTGCATACTATCACATGCACATTTTCCAGTACAGCAGTGTTTCCCAATCCGGTCCTCAGCGACCCACAGTCAGTGCATGTTTTTGCTCCCTCCCAGCTCCCTGGGAGACAGTCCTGGGAGGAAGCTAAAACGTGGACTCTCTGGAGTTCCCCGAGGACTGGGTTGGGAAACACTGCTCTAAAGCAATGAAGTAAACCTTTTTCGACAGCAAAACTTCAAAGGATAGTTAAGAAATCAGTCAAAGGGCCATAAATACTGGTACTGGTCATCACAATGGGCAAAAAGATAAGCGTGAATATGGACCAATGTGAGGAATTTCTCAAAGCTGGAGAACTGCTGAGAAGTGTTTCCCTCTGCCGGGCAGGGGTCACATGATGTGGGCAGGAAATGTTTTTGTCCTGCTGCTGGGAAATGAGGAACTGACCTTTCGTTGACCTCCATCTTCACTCCCGTGTCGACAGCTCGTGACTTGTTCAGCATTTCCTGTTTTAAGGGAGGGCGAATAGCTTTAGCTGAGCGTGTTCCGGTCATGGAGCGCTAGGGATGGGGGGTGCATACGGACCCATCTGTGTGGTGTTAACAGGCAGCGCTTCTTTGCCATGGAACGTTAACCTCAAAGTCTGGCCTCGGCTTCCAGGTACAGCCAGCAAGGCCTTTCCTGCGGCGGAGGGGGAACGATCTACTGCCGCTGTGGATGTAGCTCCTGTAGCTCAAGTACAGCACTGTGCCAATGACGCAAGGTTGTGGGTTCAAGTCCCCAGGGAGCGACAAAAACCGTAACCCTTCCCTCTACTGTAAATCGCTTCAGATAAAAGTGACAAATAAATATGTGAAAGTAAATGTACTGATGCATTAGGGCAGACCGCCCGGTCGAGAGCGGTACCTCAATCCTGACAGCAGCAGACTCTACAGCGGCGGAGGTGGCCGCCATCTCCTGCTCCACCAGGTCCCCCAGCTCTCCCTGCTGCAGCTCCAGCCCACGAGGCCGCAGGTCCTGTGACAGACACAGAGCCATGGCATGCAGCAGTAGAAGACTGCATTACTGCCATCTCAACACAGACATATTGACAAGTGCTCATCTCGCCATTTGCTCTCTTTATTTAATTTACAGGCTCACCTCAGCGGTGGTCTTGATACGGCCCAGCACCACCCTCAGCATGGTGCCGTCAGCAGCGCCCAGGGTGCCCTGCTCCTTCAGCTGGCCCAGCAGTTCCAGAGCCTCAGCCCCGCAGGCCTTCACATCCTCCGCCAGAGCTGCCAAGGCACGGCACGCGCCGTCACTCAGAGAGCTATGCAAGCGCCATACCGACACGCACACAGAGTAACAAAATACTCACACCGGACTGTGGCGATGTGCGTGTGTATGAGAGTAACATTTATGCTAGCAATACTCTCACACACACACGGGACTGCGGTGATGTGTGTCTATGAGAGTAGCACTTGTGCTGACATTACTCTCATACACACAGAGTAACGAAACACTCACATGCGTTTGTGGTGATGATAATTTCATACACACATTTATGCTGACATTACTCTGATACAAACAGAGTAACAGAACACCCACATAGGACTGTGGTGATGTTACTCTCATACACACACATTTATGCTTACATTGCTCTCACGTGCACAGCTGTGCACTGATGTCAGTCTCCCATGACTTAATACACACCACGGTACTGAACTGTAGAGCTACATTTCATTAAATGATACTATCTTCATGTCTGAATAGAGTGTACAGCCGCATTCTTAATCCTGACCTTCTAACCCACTGTATGTGTGCATTTTTCTGAGGCTGTTTTTCCTCCAGCTGAGCTCTTTGTTGATTAGTCCTGATTGAGCTCTTGATTGAATCATAGACCCTGCTTGAATGACATCAAACTAAACCTTCGGTTAACTCCCTTGTTTTTCCCTTTGAATCGCCTGTCAGTCAGTTTTAGCCGATAAGAAACAAAAGGGCCTGATGTAAAAAGAACTGGGCTCATTTGGCATTTGTTTCTGTAGGAGACCAAGTAAAAAAACAATGTTTAGAGAAGAAACGTATGTATAACACCCCTGTTTTCCTAAAGCTTAAGTAATTATCACTTGAAAGACTGAAAGTGCAGACAGGAGAGCCAAGAATATTTTGAATTAAATTAAAGGCTCCAAATTCAGAGGTATTCGGTGGGTGACCTGAACCAGGCACAGTGCCTTTACATAATGCTCGACTCTCAACAGATGCTGCAACTGAAATCATGTCAAGTGGATCGCAAACAGCAGCTCAATCAAGGCTGATTAAGAGCCTGATTGTGATGAGAAAAACAGCGGTACACAGCGGGTTGTCGGGACACGTAAAGAAAATATCTGACATTAACATTAACTAAAGAAAGCATTTATTCCTCATATTGTGTGACTCTGTGGGTGTCCTGCAATAGGTTGCAATCCTGTCTAGGCTGCACCCCAGCCGGCTAGAGTCTCTTCACTGCAGTAGGAGCATTCAAATCAAACACTCCCACGAACCAGAGGGCATCAGTGGGGATGGTGGGGCCATCAACAATTGGTTGAAAGGGGGCAGGGCCACCCAGTATACTCACAGTCAGCCTGCTCCACCGTTAACATGTGTGATGTGGCGCCGCCCTGCATGATGGTGTCACTGACCTGGTGGCCAAACTGGGCCACTGCCCGCAACATCTCTGTCACATCTGCAGGGACACACAGTGGCAGCTTTTAATACACCAGTACTACACCAACCGAGCAGCAAGCACTGCATGAACAGAAATTCTTCTCTGTGAACAAAATGAATGCATCAGATTCAGGGATCTGCACGGCTACCTGCTACTACTTGCTAAACTTTGCTTACTCCGGATCTGAGGTAGGTTGGATGCGGGTAGGATCCACTTTTGCCCTCAGAACCGCTTCAGGGGCAGATGAGTTGTGCATTCAGAGAAGAAATTCTCCACACAACTGTTGTACTGAGCTGTTATTTTTGCACTTGTGGCCATCCCGTTATCTTTAACGAGTCTGACCATTCTCCTCTGACCTCTCCCATTAACAAGATATTTTCAGCCACAGAAATGTCATTATCAAGCCATTCTCTGTAAGCTCTAGACGCTGCAATGCGTAAAAATCCCAGGAGGACGGCTGTCTCTGTGATGCTGGAACCATCATGTCTGGCATCAACAATCAGACCACATTCAAAATCGTTTAGATCAGACGCCTTAGCCGTTCCGCTGCTTGGCTGCAGATTAAGCGAATGTCTAAATCCTGACGATTTACTCTGAGTATTGAGCTGCAGCCATATGATTTTCTATTTTCATTAGCAAGCTAATGCATCTAATAAACATGCCAATGAATGTTAAAAAAAAAAAAGAAAAGAAAAAAACAACTTTCAGGTTAATGTTAACATCGTTATCTTTAAAACCTTTTCAAAAAACTATTCTGAGACATTAATTATAACAAACCAAAAAACAGACTAAAGTATAAACTGATGCTTCTGTAACTAAAAACCCATTATATGGGCAGGTCAACAATCTAAGTAATGCCTAAGGGCTCCGATTTGGCACTAATTAAGAAGCAGGATTGGTACATGTCGCCTGCAAGCAGCTACACGGTTGACCTGTGCTGTTGGACACATAGATGTCTCTAGCTGCCTGGAGTCTGTCCACACACTCGAGGGCAGCCTCAGTCCTGGACACGAGGTAATCTGTGGACGGGAGAAGAGGGGGCCAGAGACAGACAGTTGAGCCGTGTGGACAGACTAGTGGTTGGTATAGAGGAGGACGCTGAGGCTGACTGGAGGTATGCAGGGGAAGGGTGTCAGACCTGCAGAGCTGGTGCAGCTGATGTGAGCCGGGTCATCCAGGCGCGCGAGGGAGTCCTGCACGATGCGCTGGGCTTCCTCCAGCGCCCCCTGTAGGGCGGCCCAGCGTGCTGCCACCAGCTGGCTCTCGAGAGCCTGCTCCCGACTTTCCTGAGTGCCGCGCCACACACGTGTTACTTTGTGCAGATTTTAGGACTGGTCACATCTCAGTGCAGATCAGGATTCCTAGGCCCCAGTTACAGCAAAACTCAACGATGCTTATAACCAGAGGTGGATAGTTTAGGTGTAAAATGTAAAAATCCAGACCAACATTTGTTTAGTACTCTAAGTGACTATTTCTCTTTACGCTTTAGGTTGGTTGAAGCAACATCTAGGTCTGGATTTTTACTTTCTAAGCCTAAACCATTTACCCCTGGTTAAAACCAAACAAAAGATTTTAACAACTTCAGTTTTATTTTCAAAAAGAGTGACTTTGCACTGCTCGGACCGCTCTGTCCACTTTGTAGTGGATCTGCTAGCCAGAGAAGCTACCTTCTCGTTGAGCTGGTTCTGTAGATGCTCCGCCACCTTCACACCACTCTCCCGCTCGCTAGCCAGACTCTTCTGCACTCGATGTAGCTCCTCCCCCAGGCCCGCAAGCTCCGCTTCCTTCCGCGCCAACGTCTCTGCCAAGCCCGACTTCTCTGCCTCCAGGGCCGAGACCTGGGAACTGAGCACCTTGCTCGACTGGCCAATCGGAGTAAGCGAGAGGCGGGACATCGAGGTGACTCGGCGAATCGGCACAGCATAATTTTTACCTTGAGAAAAAAGCCCTCGATGTTCCCACATTGCTATAAAGCCCTAGTGTGTTGGGAAACCCTTGGCTCAGGCAAAACATGTAATATAGAGTATATCATAAACCCCCTTATGGCCCCATTGTTTAGATTCATTCCAGTGTCCACGGATGACACAGTTCCCCTGAATCAGGGCTGGTGACCTTTGACCCACCTGCTGTGAGGAGGTCACTGTCTCCTTCAGTCTATCCAGCTCCGCCCTGCTCGCCTGTATCTCCTTCTGCAGTGTCCCTAGCTGCTCCTCTTGCTCCTTCTCCTAGAGGCAGATAGGGAGCATTCAGCGAGGGCACGGCTACGGTGTGCACGGCGGCGGTGTGCACGGGGGCGGCGACGAAAAGGTCAGCATGGCGATCCCTCACCCGCAGGTGGACGTCCTCCTCGGCGGCCTTCACTTTCTCCTGCATCTCCCGCCTCACGCTCTCCACCTCATCCTGGGCCGCTCTCGCCACCGTCATCTGCCGGGTCACCTCTGCATTCTGGAACCACACACAGGATCCCAGGGATTGTTCCAGTTTCTACACATCATCACTGGATCCACTGAAAAAACCTAGATACTAAAAAAGCCTTTTACATTTTTATCCAAACTGAGAAAGCAGGGTCAGACAGTCCCTAGAGCAATTGGAGGTTAAGGGCCTGGCTCAGGGGCCCGATGGTGACATCACTCTGCTGACCCTGGGATTTGAACCAGCAACCTTCTGATCACAAGCACAGCACCCTAGCCTACTGAGCCACACAATGCTCCCTTTAAAGCATGAAAAGTCCTGTTTTGCGCTCCTTTTTTTGAGGCACACACACATATAGAGGTGAAAACTAAGCTTTGGGTCAGAGCACATGCTCAGGGACGGTTTAACACCTTAAGTTTTCCCCTTAAGTATTACACTTACGGTTTAATTTCTCCTTAGCTAAGTGATTTATTTAAGGGTAAAGCACAGAATAAAAAGGACCAAAAGAGATTTTACAACAATAAAATTGTACAGTTTCCATGGAGACTGTTTGTTTGCTGGCACTCACGCCTGATTGTGATACCTGCTATTGCCTCCACTGTTCATTTCGTTGACGAAAATGTTGACGGCAATATGGCCTGACAAAGGGGTTTTGCGTGACTTTAACTAAAACAAACACTTAACTAAAATATGCATTAATGACAATGATGAAATTAAGCATATTGTCTGATGAATATTAATAAAATAAAAATAAAAGCCGGATTTCATTATCACTGCATCCTTATCTCACAAAAATGTGGACCGTTTCGCCTGGGGTATTGTGTTCAGTACAAGTAGGTACTTTTCGCTCGAAGATAAACTAAAGTGGGAAATATGTCAATAAACTTCGCTGAATGGTTGATGACAAGAATCGACATAAACTTGGAAGATATACGGAAGTGTGGGAAAAACAAGCAGAAGTAGTGGAGCAAAAACTGGGCAGATGGTATAATTGTTGTATCTCAGTTACATTAACTACATTAATGAATACGTTTTTTGCATGCGTCTCCATATTTCTGCATCAGAAAATTTGATCGATAACTGATAGAATTCTGTGTCTGTCTTTTTGCTGGTTCTGGCAGTGAAACCTGCCAGCACTTATTAGCAGGATGACGTTGCATCATGTTTTATTCTGTGAAAAACGAAAGATCACTCTGCTGGCCAGATTTAATGACGAATTATAAACATGTCACTGGCCATATATATAAAATCATAAATCGACTGCCAGTCAAATAATGCAGAATAAATTGATCAATTGTAATCCCTTTTTTGCTGTAAATCCTGCCATGTTGCAGTTGAGATACAGTCAGAGGCACCTTAAGTTGTTTTCCTTACTTTGGTTGTTAAGGTCTTTTGTGCAACTGTTAAGGGAACTTTAAGGTATTTCTTAAGTATAAGACAAAGACATGGGGAAATACTTAAATAGAACATTTTAAGGAAACATTAAAGAATAGATTTAAGGGTGTTTTGTGGAACCAATCTTATTTTAAGGAAACCTTAACTCGGACTTCAAGGAAAATCTTAACTTCATGTGTTTCGTGCATCCGGCTCCAGGCATTTATCCAGCGGATAAATGTTGAAAGGCCCGATGGCAATGTGACTCTTCAGCTAAACACAGGATTCAAACACAGTGGACGAATCCACTGAAGCACACACACCATTCTGCATTTTAAAGCATACAAAATGGACAGTGTAAGATTCAGGCTTCAGAGACAAAGCTGGGACAGTATTTACCTTCATACACGTATTCAGACATCCTACCTATGCTACATATTCTGTACATCCATGCCATTGTAGCTTTCTGAGTTGCAGAGTCAGGCCTTCTGCTAAATGAATGGTCTGGTTTCGCAGACACGCACCCTAGAATTTTATATATATTTTGCTTCCAGGATTAACAGTGTTTTCTTCCCCTGTCAATTATACGTTTAACATTGAGAATCGCCCCTTTGCAAGAAAGGTATTTAAGCCATTTTCTAAGCAGAGATTTACTCCTGATGCCTAAAGCCCCTTTTAGCCGTTATCTGGAAAGCGATGGGCTCCAAAGGTACAATAAGATGTACACAATCTACGTCTGCCAGCACACAAAGGCAGAATAAAACAAAAGAATGAGACAGTAATGATGAGTCAGAGATGACAGTTCTTAACGTGGCTTTTCTTTCATACTCATGTGCTACTCAGCTGATGTGTTTTTTGAGAGACCTCAGAGGAAACTCTGCTAAAGATACAGATTTGGAAGAAGTGCCTTGGGTCGTGTTTGAGATGCTGAGGGATTAGTGTTAGCCTGCATTAGCCTTGGGTCGTGTTTGAGATGCTGAGGGGTTAGTGTTAGCCTGCATTAGCCTTGGGTCGTGTTTGAGATGCTGAGGGGTTAGTGTTAGCCTGCGTTAGCCTTGGGTACTAATGGGTAGGGTTTGAGATGCTAAGGGGTTAGTGTTAGCCTGTGTTAGCTTTGGGTCGTGTTTGAGATGCTGAGAGATTAGTGTTAGCCTGTGTTAGGCCTGGGACAGGCTCCAGGACCTCAAACGACCCGCGGCAGTATGAGTGCTTAGAAGATGGATGGATAAGTGCAAGAGGAAGATCAGTGCAAGTTAGGGCTCAACCAATATATAGGTTGGCCCAATACCATCAGGTGATATTATTGTTGCAGTAATACATTGGAGGTGAACACTGATAACGTCTTTAATTGTTTATGTTGAGAAAACGAGCTCTCTCACTGAGGAAAACTCTGAGAAGATATACGTCCTGTACTACAACTTAACACTCATGGTCTGGGATTATTGGTAAGTGCTATGGTTCAATCTAGGACTGAGCTGGGAGAGAATGAGTGTGTAGGTATTTATGGTAAAGACCCAGGGGAATTTTCTTTCCTGAGTTGACGCACAACTGGCATCTGACATGAATTCCATCAAAACACCAGCTCCCATACTATTCCAAACATGGGTGTCGAAAGATTAAAAAACAAAAGGCGTTCATGTCTATGGTTTGTAAATGGTCGGGGGCGGGGAACACTGCAAACCAAGTACACAATTATGGAGTGACCAAAACGCCAAAAGGGTCAGGCTCAATTTTTTTTAATCATACCCAAAGTCATACACAATACAAAAGAGCTGTTAGTGGTTGACTGGAAAAGGAAATATTGTATTGTACCACTCAAAGGGCAAGGAATTTCTTTTTTGATTTGTTGATTTGTAAGATGTTTTGGTTTATTATAACAATGTACTTCAAATATAGCTATTTGAGAATTCACCATTGTGAGAGTTCACATTATTGTTTTAAGATTATAATGTGGGGTGTTTATGATTACATTATGACTGAGGGTGTATCCAAAATTGCATACTTAAACAGTACGTACTGAATTTCATTAGAAGCCTACTACTCAACCATTAATGTAGTTCGTACTTTATGTATGCATGTATGTATTTATGCCTTGTGAGACAGCGTAGCATCCATTGGTTGCACACTTCAGAATTTCACAGATAGTAGTATGTCACTGATGTACTGTTTGCCTACTCTCCCATTCATACTGAGGATTCAAACATACTGCTCACTTTGCATACTATACCTCACCTACTACATCAAACAAGTATGCAGTTTTGGACGTGCTTCGAGAGTTTCTCCAGTTTCAGTTTGTTAAAATGGACCACACTGACAGAGATGAGTTTGTCAAAGTATTCAAGTCTGTTTAATTTTTGACCTTACGATATTACATAATCTGCTATTATCGGTTATCGGAGTTCTTTGATCCTTTAAATCTGTATCAGTACAAGGATATGGAGGGCCACAGTATACATATATAATCTTAATTATTATTTATCATAGCTTTATTAAAATAAATCTGCATTTTTTAAAAATGGTAACTCAAATATTGTTTAAAGTAATTAAAAGGTTCAAAAGCTCCCAAAAGATCAGGATTAGGTAAGTCAATTTCATATTCCACTGAATTAAAAAATAAAAACTAGGGGACGCTGTTTAAGTTTAGTGATACTGCGTTAAAATGTAGGGGGCGCTGTTTAAACGATTTAGTGCTGCAATGTTCAGATCTATGGTTTTCACCCTAACAAAGCTACAGGGGAACTCCGGGGCGGCTGCCTTACCTTCCTCAGCAGGTCAGCGTGACTCTGCACCAGGGCTGTGTATTTCTCCTTCAGCTTGGTGTAGCGCTGCTCATTCGCCTGTGCTCTTCCTGCAAGACAAGCATGACCTGTTGTCAGGTGGATAGTCTGGGTTTGTCACCCTTCTGGTGTATTGGTGTAATAGATGCTGTTTATGATGTTTTTGCCATTATAAGAGATTTCAGTCCCCTCTGTCACATTGCTGGAATCTTTTTACATCTTTTTTTTGGGATTGCAGTCAATTAGTGTTCCATCCATCCATCCATCCATCCAGTACCACTGTCATGGAGGTATGGAGGTCTGTCCAAACACAGGAATATCCTAGACCAGTATTTCCCAATCTGGCCCTTGGGGACCCCCAGATGGCCCATGTTTTTGCTCCCTCTCAGCTCCCTGCCAGACGGTGCACAGTTTTGCTCCCTACCAAGAGCTGGGAGGGCATAAACACAATCACACACTATATGACCATTCCGAGATACAAACTAAGCTAACTACGGGACAGTTTAAACGTGTACAACATATGGAGAACTTGCAAACTCCATTCACCGATGGGATTCAAACCCGCAGCCCTGGAAACGTGACGCAGCAGTGCTGCTCACCAAGCCACACGTCACCCCTGTGAGTGAAACAAGGACCTCTCTGAAATTAGATTCAGGCAAAAGACATTTAAAATATATATTTTTCTAAATTAAATAACAGGCTTCATTGCCACTCGGAGCTGGGCCGGGCATCGGGCCAGGTGATACAAGCGTGAAAGACTTTGATGATCACTCGGCGCCACGGTTCGAGCCAATCACAGCTGACAGCAGCTTCCTCCGTGTGCTGTCCGCGGGGACACCAGACGGCAGGAGGAGGTTCCCAAGCTTCCAGCCACGCCGCAGCGCAAAAACCGAGCATCGGAGCAGGTGCCTGTCATTATTCGTGCTGGGAAAACGAGCTGCTAACTACTGCTTGCACGGCCCTAAACCAGTCCTTTCCAATCCGGTCCTAGGGGACCCATAGTTGGTCCATGTTTTTGTTTTTGCTCCCACTGAGCTCTCTGCCAGAGATGGACCAACTGTGGGTCCCCAAGGACCGGATTGGGAAACACTACTCTAGCCGATCATCAAAAGCACACATGGTGTGGTCAGAGGAGCTCTCTGTGATTGGCTAGACCAATGTTTCCCAATCCAGTCCTTGGGGACCCACTTCCGGTCCACATTTCTGCTCCCTCCCAGTTCCCTACCAGACAGTTAATTTTTTTGCATCTGGAAGCTAGGAGGGAACAAGAACGAGTACTATCTGCAGGTCGCTGTGGACCAGGTTGAGAAACAACGCTGTAATGTATACAACGTAAGATGGGAGACGACTGCTTCAGGCAACACGGGCAGAGAAACCATCAATCATTTTCTATATGCACTAATTTACTGTCATGTCATGCGTTTTCAATATCATGCTCCTTCGGGTAAGAACTTTAACTCCAGTAGTGACTTCAAATTAAATCCAAATTAACAGAGAAGAAACACAGACAGTGCGAGTGACAGGAGGAACCGTTTGATTGGCGGTCTTGGACGAGACGGCGGAGGCTGGCGAGGGAGGCGGCATGGCGGGGGGCCCCAGGCCTTGCCAGTCAGGGAGGGGCCCTCAGAGCAGTCCCAACAGCAGGAAGTGCTGCTCTTACACTGAGGTGCCAGACGGCAGTAGGACTGAACCAAGCTGGATTCCTTTGTTCTGTCACCATCAGGAAACTGCATGTGACAGCGGATACGCGTGTGGGGGGGGGGGGGGGGGGCAAGTGAATACGCTGCCGGAATGAAACTGACGACGCAGCAAGGAGCTTTAGCTGGGATGCCTTCATTAACTGTTGATGTAA
>JAODLD010000044.1:9199641-9210538 GCA_026781065.1 Mormyrops boulengeri | reverse complement strand
CCCCCCCCCCCCCCCCCCCCCCGCCTCCCCCCCCCCCCCCCCCCCCCCCCCCCCCCCCCCCCCCCCCCCCCCGGCCCGCGCCCCCGCCCCCCCCCCCCCCCCAAGTGATTCAGCTGCAGGATTGAAAGTGACGACGCAGCAAGGAGCTTTCGCTGGGATGCATTCATTATCTGTTTATTTAAGTCTTTGAAAGGTTTATATTCCCGTCTTTTCCTAACTATAGCTTGTATCTGCTTGGCTGGCTTCCAGTAAAGCTCTACACTTCTTACTGAAACCCAAAAGAGCCCCTGGCCCTTCTCCCCCATACAGGATACGCCATTAATACTCCAGTGTATTGCAGTGTTTGTTAAAATGGACCGTAAACAGCTTACACTGTTGACTTGGTCTTTTAAATGAGTGCACTGCAAAAAAATAAATGACGTCGCTAAGCCTTGTCATTAGCTGTATGTCACAGCTTTTAAAAATTGGCCAGTGAACCACTCAATTAAAACCCATTCTCGTCTGCTAGGGCGGTTTTGCTGCGGTTTGTGACAGAATAGACCATCACCAAGATTCAGCGTTATCTTCCAGCTTGATGCAAAGTCTTTGGTGTCAGAGAATTTGCGTCAGCAGGGGTTTGGAAAACGAGGTGTGATCTATTGATAGGAAATCTGAGGCTTCAAAGCTCACAGTAGCAGATATTATCAAATGCTTTTCATCACTGCCTAGTTCACCCACTTCCTGCTACTTGCTTTTTCAGCTCTGATTGGTTTAAGCCAGATGACTGACAGTTTGCAGTTAATCCTGCCTCCTGCCACGAGCAGGGACCAGTGCCTCACTCTCGATCTCAGTCAGGCTGCGCTGCTCCTTCTCCGTGTCCTCCTTCACTCGCCGCAGGTCCTCCAGTTCGGCCCTCAGGAATTCGCCCTCCCCCAGCGCCTGCTGCCTTAGGTGGCTCTGCTCGGCCAGCTCTGCCTCCAGCTCGCTTACACGGCTCCGTAGGGACTGGCACAGCCGAGAACTCTGGGAAGGCATTGGGAGCGGGGGGGGAATGAACATTAATCACGCAAGAAAGATGATTGCAGGTCCCGCCAGGACAACCAGAAGCTCAGTTACAGCTCCAGCTGAAACAGCTGATGCTCTGAAAGAGGACACTAGGAAGAAAATCCTGACGAAAAACAAACCTGGTACCTTTGCACAGCTACTCAGACAACCTCACGTAAGAGGAAAATGATGAGATTCCTGGAATCCAAGATGGAGTGCCTCAAATGGACTAAAGCAGTGTTTCCCAATCTAGTCCCTGGGGACCTACAGACAGTCCATGTTTTTGCTCCCTCGCAGCTTCCAGTAGGGAGCAAAAATGTGGACTTTCTGGCAGGGAGCTGAGAGGGAGCAAAAACATGGATCGACTCTGGGTCCCCAAGAACCGGCTTGGGAAACACGGGACTAAAGGACAGCTACAACCTGCAGTGGGACCTTCTTCGACCTAATTTAATGCCAGAACTGCTCCTGTAAATCCTACAGCGGGGACAGGATGGAAAGGGCCATCTTGATCTGTGAGTAACAGCAACAGTGAAACTCAGGAGAGGTAGGGGTTACAGGTCACCATATGCTGGGCTTAAACCACAGGTTACGGCGCCAAAACCTGTTAATGGTGAGCAGGCAGCTGACGCCTACCTCCTAGCAGTACTGTGATGACGGCTCCCTGCCTGAGACTGCTCTGAGGCACAAGCAGAGGCAGTAAATACCTGGTCTGAGGAAAAACAACATTCAAGAGCTCAGCCAAATCGGGTGAAAACATCTTTGGAATGAGCTGGAAGGACACACGGTCGAGAGGGAACGGTTCTGAAGGGAAGCGGGGGGATACTAATCCAGGGTGTGGGGGGGGGGGACATTACATTAAAAACACAGCTGATTTGAAATTCTGATTCCCCGTGAAAGTACTTCACTATTCTCCACTGCAAAACGCGACAGATATACGCTGAATATCACGATAAATGCTGGACGAAAACAGGAAATCTTTTCCTTCTATTCCTGGGGTCCATTTCTCAATGTCACAATTGACACTGGAGTACTGTCTATCAAGCAGTGTTAGGACATCATATTTTAATGACTAATTTAATTCATCAATCCATCTATCTATCCGTTTGGGACAGTGTTAACCACACCCGGGCAATGTTCCTCCTGGTTATTTTCAGAAGTACAGACTTTCATGTAAAAAAAAAAAACACATATATGGTTACAAATTGAATTTAAAAAGTAAAATTGAAAACATATGGAGTGGTTGAGCACTTTAAGCTGTAATCTTGTTGTTTGTGTGGTGTCTGAATACACTGGGCAGACTATTAAAATGTTAGCAAAGGATGGTGGCAGACAGCCTGTTCAGAGATGCTGCTCGCTGCTTGACAACAGGATGCTTTTGCACAAATCACTTCACAGTATCGTCTTCCTAAAAGGAGCTGTAATCCAAAGTGATGCACACAGTGCAGTTTAACTGCATCACTCATTTGAACATTCAGAGCCACTCTGATACCTCTCTCACAGGAACCGTGAGGGTCTTCCTGAGTCTTGAACACGTACCTCGTTATTGTCATTAACCATTAGTCTCTAATTAACCCAAAACTGAATAACTCTCAATACACAAATCACATTAAAATATGTAGAGTTATAAGCAGTATAACATCAGGGGGGGATTCTAGGATCTACTTGGGGCCCTTTTCCACCAGGTACCATACTTTTAGTACGAGACCTGCAGGTTGTAGCTGTCCTTCAGTCCCGTGTTTCCCAGTATATAAACAACATAATCACATTGCTAGGATCCTACTATATTCAAACACATCCTAGTATATTAAACATAATGTTCTTTTCATTTCTTGTCATGCCACCCTGATCTATTTGTTGTTTCTGTTCTTCCAACCAGATCTCCCTCCCTCTCTCTCTCTCTCTCTCTATATATATATATATATATATATATAAAATTTTAAAACATAGTTTATCATTGTTTTCAAGGTGGCGTCTGCAAAACCAAATCTGCAAAGAAAGGGTTTCAAGTCCCACCCCAAAGTACCGAAGAAGTACCCCGGTTGGTCTGGCACTTTTGGTACTGGAACTCGACCGGAAGTCAACAGAAAAGCAGAAGTACCAAAAGTACGGTAGTTGGCGCGGTGGAAAAACGCCCTTAATGTTGGGGACATAAGAGGGGCCATAATTCAAACAGAGGGGCCAGCCTTATCATTAGCCAATTATATGTTTTGAATCGGTGAGTGACAGGGGAGTGGGCACTCTGGGGGCCAATCAGCTTTCAGCTGAGGCCAGTGGCCCAAGGCCCGAGGCCCAGCTATGCATCCTGTCTTATCAGCTACTGAATGGGTATGCCTCTCCTCACCTCCATTTTGAAGGACTCCAGCTCCTCCTTGAGGGCATGTAGCTCCCGCGTGAGCTGCTCGATCAGGCAGTCCCTGAGAAAAGCCACAGGGACACAACTGTCAGCCCACATCTAACCATCCATCAGCTACCACACGCATGCGCCATAAAGAGGACATTGCAGCATCACTATCAGCTATTTAGGATATGATCTATTTTTTAATCACACTGGAGGTAATCCCCGTTGAATCCACTGACTAAAACGCAGCTGAGTGGCTCCGTACCTGTCATCCTTATACATGCCATTCTGGCTATTGAAATTGAATGGGTCTGTGGAGGAGGAGGTCCCAAAGACGTCATCAAATCTGCTCGCGGTGCTCTGTTTAAACAGTGACAGTTTAACTTTTGGTCCACCTTAAAATTCTCAGAAGCTCCATGATAGCACAGGTCCACCTTAAATATTGCCAAATTGTGCCTGTGAATGTGATCAGCACTGGCCAAGGCGGGCTCACCGTCTGGACCGGGATGTCCGTGTCGACCAGCTCCTCTGTCTCCACGACGTGCTCACTCTCGGGTGACGAGGCCTCCAGTGGGATCACCACCACCGGGCTGATGTGCTCCGAAAGTGCCGAGGCGCGCAGGAAATTGGGCGGGTTCTGTGGACCGCCAGCGAGAGAGAAGGCCTGGTGAGCACTGGCACCAGAGAGAAGGGCTTCCTTTGTGGTGTTCCGAAGCCCAGGGGGGACAAAACTGTGAGGGGGCCACTGCACGTTACCTCTGACAACTGCGGAATCTGAATCAACCTCTTGAAATACTGCAGGTTACTGGAGCGGTAGAACAGACTCTTTAGCCTGGAGGGAGAGGAAAGGACAGCATTTTCACTCCAGAGAGAAGCGTGAGATGGATATGGGTACGAGCTGAAAACCAGCGCGGGCCGTAAAGGTACTGGGCACGGGGACAGGAGACACGGGCCCATGCTGGCGACCTGGCAGGCACGCACACAGCAGTGCTGCCCCCGCAGAAACCATGTTCTACGGGTCCCCTGAGAGGACATACTTCTTGAACTGCTCTTGGAAGCGGTCCCGGTGGCCCTGGAGTGTATCTGCTGGAAGGCCTGTAGAAGCAGACAGACGGATAGATGGACAGACCTTGAGTGGACCTCTATATCAGCCATTTCTGTATGCTTATAGATACAAATCAAGTCTTGTACAATAGAATACTGTACAATCAGAATGCCCAAGATTTCCAAATACCACATGAATAACTTCTTATAAAGACAGTATTCTTAGAAAACATTTTAAATTTATACTCTCAGCATACTCCATCCATCAACCATTTATCTCTTATGGTCAGAGTCACGGGGCCATTTTCAACCCAATATATACATACACTATATGGAAAAAAGTATTGGGACACCTGGCTATTAAATCTACAGGAACTTCTATGACATCCCATTTTGATTCGTCACTCCACAGAATACGTTTCCACTGCTCCAGAGTCCAGTGGTGGTGTCCTTTACACATCTCCATCCAACGCTTGGCACTGCCCTTGGTGACATGACTTGGCCATGGAAGCCCACTCCATGACACTTCCTGCACACAGTTCTTGTTCTGGGGTTAATGCCAGAGGAAGTTTGGAATTCTACAATTAGTGAGCCAACAGAGCGTTGGCGACTTTTACGCAGTATACGCCTCAGCACTCCGTGACCCTGCTCTGTTACTTTACACGGTCTGCCACTTCATGTCTGACTTTCTGTCGTTCCTAAATACTTCCACTTTGCAATAATACCACTTGCAGTTAATCATGGAATATCCAGCAGGGAAGAACTTTCACAATTTCACTGAAATCTTCAGGATGACCCCTTCTTTCACAAATGTTTGTAAACCTGACTGCATGTTTGGGTGCTTCATTTTTTACACCTGTGGCAATGGGTCTGAATTCAATTATTAAGCGGTATGTCCTAATACTTTTGTCCATATAGGGTACATATGCACTGTCATGTAATTTAAAGAGCTGCATTTACAGAGTATTCACCTATGCACATTTGTACTTAGTTTAATGTAATATAAGTATCACTGCATTTGGTAATTGCTTCAGAAACTGCTTATCAGGAATGCCTGAATATTCTCAGCATCTCCAGCTTGTAAATGAGATTGCTGAGAGACCAGCTGAGCTCTTAACATAATTAAAGGGCTACAATGAAGGTGCTTCTGCACCAGTGCTAAATTCTGACAGCAGCTGTTTATTCTGGTACAAATACACAGGGGTGCCCATCCTCGTGGCCATTGGGAAGCTTTTAGGAACCCATGATTATTAACCCACCGCCCCCACCAGGCGACTCACAGGAATGCAGCTTGAAGAGCAGCTTGACGGTGTAGTCATACAGGTGGCTGCAGTCCAGGATCACCTGAATGAGGGGTGCTAGGCGACACTGTCCTGCCGCCGTCACCGATACGGAGCGCGACATGTCCAGCGAGCTGAAAACTGGAAGAGGAAGGGGCGGGGCACACACTTAATGGACAGTGAAACAGGTGGCAGATATGCGAGAGTCTTACTGGCCTACACAACCAGGCTGAACAAGGAGGCGGGGCCAGCTCTGGGCCAACAGGCAAAAAAGTGCTTAAAATATGCCCTTCAATACACAATTAGGGCGGGGGGGTGCCACAAAGCAGTATTACTTGCTTAGCTGGATAACTTCTTGGATTTAAGGTGATCTGGGCTAAATGGTCTTTATGTTCATTCACCATTCACATTCATTTAGCCCAGACTACCTCAAACGTGAAAAGCAATGCAGCTAAGCAAGAAACCCTGCCCCCGGACTCATTCCATCTAGTACTCATTAACCAAAGATTTAGTGTCAAAATTTTACAATTGCTACATTCACTTATTGGTCTCTGACTTTTAATAATTAGGTAAGTTGGAGCAGAAAATGTTGGCTATTCCCAGAAATGTCACCTACTTCTGGCAGAACTTTTCAAATACTCATTACGATCCAAATAACAAACACTGCCACATTGTGTACACTCTGCTGAAAACACTGAACTTTTGATCCACCCAGAGATGCTAAATCAAACCGGGGGTACACATTTATTTTTCACTTCTAGCTACCAGTTCCTCTCTTTGTTTTATATGAAAGCACAACGAACTACGATCAGGCCAATCAGATCAAGCCACCGCAGTGGGACACGCCCAGCGCTCCGTCGCCTGACAGCTCCCCTTGCAGGGCAGGCGCTCGCAAGCTCAGCGTACACAGAGCGTGACCTCACTGCGTGGGGACTGAGATGAGGGGTGGGGTGATCTAAGCACCCATAGGACTGAGGCAGGAACATTACCCATGAGGCCATGCAGGAACTGTGGTTGAATGGAGGGGAATCGTGAGTCAAAGCTTCAGACTGGGCTGCACTCAGTGCCCCGCCAACCCAATCTCTCCCTCCCACCCCCTGTCTCCCCAGCAGCGCGATGCCCGTTCCCACCACGCCTGGCTTAGAAGCCAGGTCCCAGGGGACCCTTCTCGCTCCAAACAAAGGTGTGGCTTCCTGAGCCCTGTGCCATGCCAGGTTCATGCATAGCCGTCTGGGTATTATTTTCATAAGGAGGGGGAGGCTAACTGCTGGTGGAGGAACAGAAGGGTGGAGTGGGCAAGCCCACATATAGCACACCCTAAAACCTACACCGAGGAGCAACCCTTAGAGGGATAGAAAACAGCGAGACAGACAGACGGAGAGGGATGGAGAGAGAGAAATAGAGAGAGACAGAGAGTGAAAGACAGAGACAGACAGATATGCTCACATACAGTGACAGTCAAAAGCCTGGACACACCTAATAAAAAAAAATGCTCTGCAGAAGATAAGGACCCTAAGCACACCTTGAGGTTATCACAGTGTTGTATTATCTTGTGAAGAAGGAAAGAGATGGGGTGCTGTGACAGATGACCTGGCTCCCACAATCCCCCCCCCAACCTAAACCCTATACAGCTGGTTTGGATCAGAGAGTAAGAGTAAGGTGGCCAACTGGTGCCCAGAACTTGTGGAAACTCCTTCAGGACTGTTGGAGAAGCATTCCAGGTGGCTACATCTGGAAGCTGGCTCAGAGAATGCCAAGGGTCTGCGGTGCTGTCATCGAAGCAGAAGGGGGCTGTTTTGTAGAGTCATTTGAGAAAAGGTTGAGATGCTCGTCACAATATGTATTGTGTATCACTTCAATGCCTTGAGCCTCTTTACTATAAGGTAAATAACAAATGCATTACAAGCAGATGTGTCCAGACTTTTGACTGGAACTGTATATAAAACAGGCCTTACCTCCCAGGAAGAGGCTCAGCTCACACTCCAGGTAGTCAAACATCTCTACTGTAATCTGGAAGCTTCACACCAGGGCAGATGTGTAGGACAGGGACAGAAATTTTAGAGAGTGGCACACCCTGCTACTGCAGGTACTACAGTGAAGTGTTTACGGTCTTTGTAAATAAAAGACTCCGTTTTGTAATGGCTAACATTCCAAATCAATGTGTTAATTCGTAATTTTATGTTACTGTTCTGTATCCTCCTTCTGTATAAACAAAGCACATCCTGCAGGCTCCTCTTGCAAAGAAATTATCCATTAACTGAAATTAGGGTGTTCTGTCTAAGCACTAGACTAAGTACTACTATACTTCTGTTTTTTTGTCATTCTTAATGTAAGGCCTTCAGGTTCTTTTCATGCATTTGTCACGGTTAAAATAAAACAAAACAAAGCCCAGCAAATGCTAAGACAAAGGCGAGATTGTGCAGCTACTTCCATAATTAGTGTTCTGGGCCTGGCCTCTGCGTTATGCTGTTGTAGGAGTCGTTTAGCCAAGGGGGAAAAGCCAGCCACACTCACAAGTTGTTGACATCGTTCTCTCCTGCTTCCTCGAGCTGCTTGTCTGTCATCTGCAGGTTGCCGGGGAAACGGGGATTCTGGGCACAGTTGTGACAGACCGTTAGCTAAGGGGGATCCGCTTGGTTTAACAGCGCCGCTCACATGTTTATTCTGCACAGTTGAAAGCTTAGCGGCCCAGGTACGGTAAAAACTGCCAAGCCAAGGTCTCGGGGGGATGTGCCAGGAACGAGGCGTGGTCTTAAGTCAAATCGCTCACCTTGACGTGAAACTCCATTTTAGTAATGAGCAGTTTGAGGTAGATGCTGCACAGTTTGCCATAACCTTCGCTCAGGTGTCCCTGCAGGAGGTGCAGAGAAAGAGAAACGGACCAGTCAGCCTCCATCTTAAAGCGCCAAGGAAGGTGAGATTCAGTTCTACAGAGGTGGAGCTTGAGGCTTGACAGAAGCCAGCGGGGGATTAGCGTGAGGGAAAAGGGCTGCCTATCATATCATGGAGCTACAATGCAGAGAAACAACTGCAGCGCACCATTCTCAATGTGAAACATGGTCACCAGCATGAATAAAGGCTAAGCTAACAGGAACGACCTGACAGGGGACCCTCACCCTTGCGCCAATTATGCGAGCCTCTGAGGTGGGTGGGACTACCATGTGCAGCCAATCACGCCTAGCCGACCCCCACTTTCCACTGATGCAAAAAAATCAACCGATAATTTTTAGCGTGAGTAGATCAGGAAGGAAGGTTTCAAGTCCTGATATCTAGTACAAGGCCTAAGGTGAAGTTTTCCCTTTCAGTTAAAATTGTCACAAAATATCTCTTACATATCCAGCATGGCTCAAAGCTTACAGCCAGCCTATTCCCATCCAGGAAAAACCTCCTAGCCACCCCCTCCCCAATTTGGTGACACATCTAGCAATCAATAAAGCAGAACCATCTCCAAACGAAATGTACGATAAACACAAGCCATTTGACTGCGGACCTGATTACGTGCATAAGCCTTGTTGTCGAGTGCACTGCAGCCTTGCAGAAAAATGTGTGTCTAGCGCAGCGTGAGTACTGCAGCCTATATGAGACACTCAGTTTCAATAATGTGCATCTGGCATCCTGAAACACAGGGCCTGCGTGCGGTCCTGCCAGCGCTAAGACAAAGGCAGGATTGTTAATGCTAGGAATGACACGGCTTTGACTGGAAAAAATGAAGGGGAGAAAAGGTAAACCTGGCTTTAATTTTTCAGTCATAGTTTCATCCTGCCAACCTCGAACAGGCCATCATAGGCTCAGTATAAGAGACAACGGTACACGGAGAGCTGAAAAACCCGATTAAAAACTACACTGGTCATAGGAGGGAAAACATTACAGTCAGAGATTCTAGCTGGGCTAATTTCGCTTCTCAGTCCTCCTTATTCTGGTACAAGGCATCCCACAGGACAAATCGAGCGGTCATAGAGAGTCTGCTCCCTGTGGAGGATGCTCAGACACGCCAGGGGACCGCTGTCACACCCAGGGGCTCACAGATGCAGGAGATAATCACAGGAGATACACACAGATACAGGAGATAATCACAGGAGATACACACAGAGACACACAGATACAGGAGACAATCACAGGAGATACACACAGAGACACACAGATATGGGAGACAATCAATATACTCCTTTCATTGTTTACACTATTTAAACTACCCTCTTTGCTGTTTTGCACCTTTCAAGAACACTGACACAGGGCAGAGAATAGACACACGTGTGCACACACACATGCACATGCGTGGGTGTATAACAAGGCTGCCTTTCGCAGGTAGGTATCATGTGCATGGTGACGGTCAGCAGCCCGTGCTCAATCCGCCACGCTAGACTGGCAGCATCACTAATGCATGAGATGCCACAGTGGCATTACAGCAGGGCTGGCTACTCGCTCCACACCGGCAGCATCCTGTTTCAGGACCTCATCATTATATACTACCTAATGGGGGAGCCAGAGTCGGGTGATTATTGTCCACTGAGCTGCCGCTCGATACGGGGGCTTGCCCTCACCCCCTGACCACCACATCATGGTTCTTACCCACATCCTGCTCATGTCGCACAGGTCTGCTTTGTTCCTCATGGAGTCCTTTATTACCTGGACACAAACACAGATGCAGCACACGTGAGGAATCACACCAACCAGGGACAGGCGTCCGCTTCGTTCTCTTTCCATGTAACTCTTGCTTCATTTGTTTCGTTTAGTGTGAAATGAGTGAACGAATAAGGCGCGAGCCGGCCGCACTCACGTTGGGATGCCCGTCCCGCAGCACCTTGTGGAAGACGTGGCAGAACTTCCAGCAGAGCACGGCGTTGCTGGACAGGGGCAGCCGGTTGACCGCGGCCCAGAAGGTGTGGGCGCCCTTTTCGTGGTGCGTGCCCAGAATGCACGGTGGGGGGGGGGGGTGCAGTCAAGGAGAAAGGGGTGTAGGATAGACAGCCAGAGAGAACTAGGAGCTCTACATCGACTCATAGGCACACACAAAACATGCATGTCTGTGGTATCAGTAGACGTAAAAGGATATTCCTGGCATGTTTCTCCTTCACGGCAACCTCCTGCGTGTTGATGGCCTTATTGATGCTCACGGCCTGTTGAGGAGGAAGAGAGGAATCAGGAGGACGTGAAAATAATTGGATGGTAGAGTCCTATGGCTGGAATCCCGGTGTCAGCTGGTGTTTGTGAC
>JAODLD010000044.1:9156755-9170776 GCA_026781065.1 Mormyrops boulengeri | reverse complement strand
CTCTCTCTCTCTCTCTCTCTCTCTCTCTCTCTCTCTCTCTCTCTCTCTCTCTCTCTCTCTCTCTCTCTCTCTCTCGTGTTTCTTTTTCTTTGTATAGCTGCTAGTTTTCCCCTTTGCTTAAGATCCACTTTGAAAAGTGTTTCTTGTATTTTTTCATATTACTCAGCCTCAGGGAGTCCAGTTTGAAGGAAACTGGTAGTGAATGGCGGCACATTGGTAGTGCCGGACATGGACTTACCTGCAGAGTGGGGCGAGGGAGGGGCACATTTTAAGGGGGGGGGGGGGTGCAAGTTAATGAATGAGTCAGGCTTTGTATATCTATATATTTGGTAACTTTTTTTTCTTTCTTTTTTTTTAACAGTTCATTATAAACATGAATGTCGGATTTTTTTGAACTGGTTTCAGCAGCTGCCTAGTTTTCAGTTTGACTATCTACAAAAGCGAAGAATCCCTCTAACTGTTGAGGTTAGATTATTTGAATTTTATTTATCCCAGAGGGAAATTCTTGAAATTGGAGCTGGACACTAAGTCATGCATTTATGTGTAGATGATTTGTTATTTTGTATAAGTGGAAAGGTTATTAGTTTAACAGCGATGTTTGTTTTTCTAAATTTAGTCCAGAACTCAGCAGTTGCTGACTTGCAAGGGCAGTATGAATGTGGGGATGATTGGCAAAATACAGGCAACAGATGTTCAAATCAGAAACAAATTATTTTTGTACTAAAGCAGGTTGCCTTTAGAGTTCCTTCAAGCTTGGCTCACTGAGGCAGTATGTTTACAAAAATCAGTTTTGTAATTAGGATTTTTTTTTTTCCTCTTTTAGTTGGAAGAATAAAAGTGTGTCGGTTTTTGTCGGTGTTGTGCTTTGTAATGTGAACCAGTGTTTCCTAATGCGGTGCTCGGGGACCTCCAGATGGTCCACGTTTTTTGCTCCCTGTCAAACAGTCCACATTTTTGCTCCCTCCCAAACATGGACAGTCTGTGGATCCCCGAGAACAGGTTTGAGAAACACTACTGTGAACGAGCAGTTGGTCTGCCTGGGTACTGTTGACATTGCTGTAGATTTTTCTCCCTGAGGTCTTTTCCCTTGGCATACTTGACCCTGTCTGCCCTGGGGGGGGGGCATTTACTCCCTGCCATCATGCACTCACCACTTCTCTGGGCTCACAGTCCCTGGTAGCTGCTACACTCACAAATCACATCGTGAGAGATGTGCCCAGTAGGAGATGTTGACCATGTGTTGGTGTACAGCCTTTTCAGTCTTATTTGGACATCCTCCTTGTAGACATATCGTCTTAGTTTTAAAACTGAAACCCAGTCATTTTTGGATTCCCTTGTAAACGACAAACTGAATCATTTACCTGTTTGTTGTGAGGGAAGGGAAAACAAATTCATAATATGGTAATTGAATTGGTGACTGTATCTTTACAAATTAACTTTTTTCATATTTCATGTTACAAAATGTTTGCCCTCGGTAAATAGATCACAGAAAATTCATAATGGGTGCGACTATCCATTGACAATACCACAGTGACATTTCCTGTTTGAGATGAAATTCCCTATATTTTTTAATGGCTAGAGTCAAAAGAAACCTGCTGCACCTACTTTGATTTGCTCTATGAGCTGGTTCATCAGGCGAAACTAATGCTTCATATTTCTTTGAACTCTCATGCCCAGTAAATGTTGGATCTCAGACATAGCCACCTGTACTCTCTTAAAGTTAATAGCTGCAGAACTTCGTAAGGACCTCTCCCCGGCCTTGTCTCCTACCCGACGTACTTTTGTGTGGCTATTTGTAAATACGCAGAGGTGTGCTTAGTGTTGACTGACCAAGGGACTAGATCTTAATCACTTTTGTTAAGTAATCCACAAGCATCCACTGGTAACTTAGGGCAGTGCTTCTCAACCCGGTCCTCATGGACCCCACCAAATACAGGAGCTGGGAGGGAGCAAAAATGTTTTGTCGGGTAGGGGGATGGGAGGGAGCAAAAATGTGGAGCGTCGGGGAGAGGTCCTCAAGGACCGGGTTGGGAAACGCTGACTTAGGGTACACTTGACTGTTCTGCCAGAGTGCATAATTGCTGGATTCCTTGGGAGTAAATAATTTTGTGAGAGTGGAGATATGACTGACCTGGAGAATATATGTATTTGTGGATGTTGCTGTGTATGTATTTGTATGTAAGCTACTGTGGTTGTATTTTCCCCCATTATGATCATTCCCACTAGACTGGGAGAAGAATGAATGTGCAGACCTGTGCAGTGTAATATTTCCCTATGCTTATGTTATCAAAATGTGGTTTTGAATAAAAATGTGATGACAAACTTTGTTTTTCCCCTCAATATGAATGAGTCGAGCGTTTGAGATGTAGATCTTTGTACATCATTTTCTGTTGTTCTCATGAATAAAAAAAAGCTGCAGGTAAGTGCAATTAAGCACAGTAAATAGACTGCAACAAAGTAACATGAAGAGTTTAGACTTTTGGGTTCTATTAGTAGAGAAACTGGTATTGCTGCCAGTAACAGAAAGCATAATGAGATTTAAACTTGGGTGTTTCCCGAATCTCCCGTGGTTTTCACAGGCTACTTTGGCTGTTTTCTTCTCCCCTCCTCCAATATCATTCCCTATCATGTGGATGGAACAGCATCTCAACGTCTCACATAAATAGTATTAATGAACTCTGAATTAAGATGCTCTCTTAGGCATGTACACAACTATATGATGACCAGCTGTGATTGATGCAATGCCTAGTGTGTCACAACAGGGACCTTCTTTGGAGATAAGTTACATTCTTATGCAGAGTGATGTGTGTGAGAGATGTCCAAAAAAGTTTTAAGTGATTAAGAAATTTAATCCCTAAGTGGCATCTCTAATTTGCCCATAGTATGTGATGAGTGTGTGTGCGCGTATGCTTGCACTTCCTGGCTCCAGGACCCTGTAACCATTCACTGGATAAGCGATTTCAGCAGTGTTACCCAATCCGCTCCTTGGGGGACCCACAGACAGTCCATGTTTTTGTTCCCTGCCAGACAGTACACATTTTTGCTCCTGGGCAGCCCCCAGTAGGGAGCAAAAACATCGACTGTCTGCAGATCCCCAAGAACTGGATTGGAAAGCACTGGATTAGAGGATGGAAGTTGTTACCACCCAGGTTTCTGAGCCCTTATTTACAAAGTATAGGGTATACTTAGCCCATACTGTTTACATTATTTGTTTGTATTTGTTCTGCGGTGGCACAGAACAACTGTTTAACCCCCCCCCCCCCCGGGTACTACCTTTAACCAGACAAATTTATTGTTACAGTAATTTTGAGCAGATTGCCCGTTTTGTGTGTGTGTATGAGAGAGAGAGAGAGAGAAAGAGAGAAAGAACCTGCAAGAATAGCGCCATAGCTGGTTCGCCCAAAGCAAACGCAGGGAACTGAAATCAGATTCAGAGCAGCCAGGAAATGGTGAATGTGGTAAATGTATTGACTATTAAAAAAACACTAATCGACTGTCAACTTAAGTGTCCTATTCACATCTCCAGGAAACTTCTTTTATTTTCAGCATATAGAGCAAAAAACAACACCAAGCAGGTTGTTTAAAAGTACTTAAATGCTGTTTTAGGTAAATGTGAACAAGAGTCATGCTAAATATCTTGACTCAAAACCGCAATTCTTGTCATTCACATGCGAATTATAATTAGATAACAGAATGGACGGCGGATGGAACGAAATATTACCAATACTGGATTTTAAAACTCTTCTCATAGAGAAGCCGAAGTCAGTCTCACAGCCCTGAAGGTGAGGTGCCAGTGCTCCCCACTGCGATACCCTACTGCCTGTTATTCTAGCGAATGTCATCTAATCATATGCTCTTAAAAGTACGACGGAATTTAGTTGTTGCATAAAGTAGTAACCAAGAGCACAGAAGTCAGGAACTAAAAACAGATTAAATGAATCCACTCTCTAGCACCAATCGTATTCACGTCCCGTTTGAGCCGGGTAGCGAAGCCACCCCTGCCTTCCTCCTGCAGACGAAAATGCCGTCAATTTTCGATCACTTTCTAAATTACTTTCCGGCCTGTCGCAAAGTGCGTTACGGCCGCTGACGTAAAATTAGACTGGAATACCCTTTCCACTTATAGCTTAGCATAACGAGCTAGTCGTTGCTTCAAATGTCACGGGAATGACTACAAGGCGCTATTAGATTGTGACCTGGACAAGAAACGTATTATATAAATCATACCGTTGTACTGAAGAGTTTGAATAATTTGTATGCGCGGCTAAAAGCCAATTCAGCAAAAGAGCTGCACTTGGGTTAACGTGGCACACCAGTGAAATTCGCCAGTCAAATATGGAGTTGGTGGCAGTGGTTGCTGTTTCTTTATTGATAGGCGCACTAATATTATTGGTCGCCGTTGCAGTTTTCAAGCAGGAAAAACAAATGAATGAGCAGAATACTGAGAGAGAAGAAACTGATGGTAAGAATACGGAAAGCAGGTTAATAAAACCGTAATTTTCAGTCTATGTATGAAATTATAGTACTCAGTGGCTTAACTTCCCAGTGGTGTTAAATGGTAATGAATATTTTGAAAGGTTTGAACTTTGAAATATGGATTTTCTGTGTAATGTGCAGTTCATTCTCAGAGTATGAAATAGCCTATTATTTAATTAGTTATATAGCTTGATCAGAACAGCAATTAAATATATAATTAACCACAAACTAGCATTATATTCTTGGTGTTATTCCTTTATTTTTGGCATCTCTATTTGCAGTCTGAGCAAATTGTAACGGGATAGTCTTCCAAGTATGCTGCCTAAACAGACTTAACATATAGACATTATACAAAGTTTCTTATTTATTGTGTAGTGTAATTTATAAAGTAGTAAATGGTTCTTTAGAAACTTGTCTGGACATTTTAGCTCTCACACTGTAGCTGAACACAGTATAGATTATCGGGTCTTTATAATGATCACTTCCACGCCTTAATGTTCCCTTTAGTGAAAGAGAACGGCGATAAGGCCGTGTCTATCAAGAAGCAGAAGCAGCAGCAGCGCCCCCGCAAGGACAAGTCGCAGCAGCACACATTCTCGCACACTCTCCTGGCAGCGTCATTGAAGGTAAACTGAGCTGCCAATCAGGGTGCCCAGTGAGACTGAGTTTGATTGGTTATGTCTGTGGAAGTCGGGAGTGGGCCACAGCGCTGTTTTGTAATCTTAAGATAACATGTATCAGAGTTGGATGGTAAGCAGTTGTTAGGCAAGCAGGGTGCTATCTGTCTATGAAACCAGTAACTCAACCATGGCCTTTGGTTTGCCAGTTTTCATTCCTAATCTTTTAATCAGTATCTTTGTAGCTCATGAGAGGTGCTTATATTATTCCATTTCAATTGTACTTGATGTAATGTTTCCCATGTAATGAACATATGCAGTAGTTAATTACTTAATGGTCTCCTTTGATAGCGGCCTACAGAAATCTCAACCTATGTGCATAATTTGTTATAATTTGTGAGTAAGATTCTTTAAAAAGAATAATGGATGTTTTCAGTCTATTGAGAGCTTTATAAAATCAGACTTATTGGGCTTCTAGTTGACCTCCTGCTGACAGTTTTTTTTGTTTTTGTGCAGAGTCACAGTGGCAATGTGACTTGCTTGGATTTCAGCAGTAATGGGAAGTACCTGGCGTCTTGCTCTGACGACCGCACCATCCGGATCTGGAGCACCAAGGACTTCCTGGACCGAGAGCACCGGTGCCTGCGTGCCAACGTGGAGCTGGACCACGCCACGTTGGTCTGCTTCAGCCCAGACTCCCGGTACGTCTTCTGGTAATGCTGCAAGCTGTGGGATTCGTGTAGCCGGGAATACTGCTCTGCGCATTCTGTTCTTGACTGATCCACTCTTCCCCTGCGCAGAGCCTTCATAACATGGTTGGCCAACGGGGAGACCATCCGTATATTCAAGATGAGCAAGAAGGAGGACAGCTCTTTCACCTTCAAAGCTGCACCCGAAGATTTTCCCAAGAGGCACAAAGGGAATGTGATCAACATTGGCGTTGCAGAGACTGGTAAACTGGCCAGAGACACGTGTGGCCACCTGGCACAATATTGTCACATATTCATTTTTAAATGCGGCTCGTTGGAACTGGTGTCCCCCCCACGTGACCCATGGTCCTGTCCGGGTACATGCCTTTTATGTCCCGTTTCTTTTCGTTGGTTCTGCTTCACCATTACTCTAATTGTGTCGGTGACGCCCTGAAGATAGCTAGACCGATCAATGGATGGAGAATTCCTTTCATCCATGCATCTCACTAGTCTTAGTATCCCTGCATTGTACTTGCCAGGGTCACAAAGATGTTTGGTACCTTGCTAATTCAAACTAGTAAAAAAAAAAAAAAACCTACAGAATGATGTAATTCTTTTACAGAAAACTAACCACATGGTAGCACATGTACTTTAACATGGCAAAACCCAAGGCACAGTTTACAGTTAAATAAAAATGTATCTACTGCTATTTTAGTGGAAAATATAAGATGACCCTTTGCACAGTGTTGCATTCATTTTGCTCGAACTAACATGTAGTGATTGTCTTAAGAAAAGACAGTGTGTGTTTCAGGGGATTAGGGCGCTATGCCTGCATTTGTAAGGTTATTGGTTGAAATCCCAGTGTCAACAGAGTGGTTTCACTGTTGGGTCCCTGAGCACAGCCTCTAGCCCATAATTGCTCTAGGGATTGTCTGACACTGCTGAAAAATGTATGCGGCTTTGGATTAAAGCTTCTGCTAAATAAAGGAACGCTGCTAAAATGGTCTTAAAAGATGGGAAGAGCACTCATCTTTAGCTAATTATATACAGAATCCAGATTAGGTTTGAACATTCCATGTTTCAGAGATGATTTTAAATCATCGAGCCCCGAAAGACAATTCTAGACTTAGTTGTTACAGAGGATACCAGATCATATGTTTTAAACAATCCTACATTTCAGTAATGAGAAAAATGGATGAACATTCAATCTTTATAACCTTTTTTTTCCTAGGCAAATTTATCATGACTGCGTCCACGGACACCGCCATTCTAATCTGGGACCTCAAAGGGGAGGTTCTGGCTTCCATTAATACCAACCAGATGACCAACTCCTATGCCGCCATATCACCCTGTGGCAGGTCTGTCCGTCAGTCGTCCGCTGTGGGAAGTTCTCTATTCTCAATGTTCAAGGAATCTGAAGTGATTCCAGAGAGAAACACAAGTTTAACACTCATAAGAATACCGATATTGTTTGGTCAAGCACAGAAGACGCGTTGTGGGTTGTTAATGACTTAGTTACCTATTTCGACTTAATACTGTTTGAGACGTTTCTTTGTTCCATGTACTGTGGACCGATGACGACTTCTCGTCCTTTACGCAGGTTTGTAGCATCCTGTGGTTTCACCCCAGATGTAAAGGTCTGGGAAGTTTGCTTCGGGAAGAGCGGGGAATTTAAAGAAGTGGCCCGAGCCTTCGAACTTAAGGGCCACTCAGCCGGCGTCTACTCCTTAGCCTTCTCCAACGATTCCCGACGGTAAGATGTATATTTTTAGCACGTGCCATGGTCATATTGTGTAAGTCAATGCTGCAGCTGTGCTCACAAGACCTGGGCAAGCCTGCGATAATGGTGATGTCATCTCTGTTTCCTGGAGTTGAGGCGTTGAGTTTGATTGGTTCCCTGAGCTGGGAATGTGGTCCTTTAGCTCAGTTGACCAATCCACACTCATGATAGCAGTGCATTTTGTGCCACAAAATGACTACAAGCCTGTGGTCCGCATCATAACTTTTGTTCTGCTACTTTTATTTGTCCTGTTACATGCAGAAATCTGGGGGGCAGTGTTACTTGATGATAGAGGTTTCAGATCGCAGTTTTTTCTTTTGGATAATTTGAGATACATTGATGAAGTAATATTCTCATGTGTGATGCAGAAGAATAGAAGATATGTAAAAAGTTGAAGAAATTTACCAGAATATAATGGGAAGTTATTGACTGCGTAATTTACAGAAATAATTAATATACATGAAACTGAATGTAAAAAAATAATCGTATTTATTACATATTTGTAAATATATATAAACAAACATTGCCTCTTCAAAATCCAGCATTTTTATCATAGAGCAATATAAATTACGGAGTCTTTTGTTAATGAACTGCCATTAAAGTTTATGCTGTGAAAATGTTATATTACAGTCTTGCATCACTTAATGACAGGGCCCAGGTGGTCATCATGTGTACCTAATAGAGCAGGGTTCTTCAAATCTGGACCTCGATTCCAAATCCAGGCCTTGTTTTCAGTTCTCCCAGGTACTTAGTTTAATAATTACTGATTCTGATTGGCCAGAGGCTTCACACCTGGCTCACAGGTAAAGGAAGGCTGGAAAATCAGCAGGGCATGGATCTTGAGGACCATGAGTTGAATAAGCCTGTAATACAGTGTACTTACGCAAACCTAGATGCTATGGCCTACAGCACACCTAGGCTACAGGTCAGGTCAAATGGCGGAGCATGCATTGGTACAGCGCATTGCCGTGCCCATAGGCTATAGTAAACTTTTAGATAAGTGTAAAGAGTACACTAAAATAATGATTAAAAAGTACAGTATAGTAAATACATTTAACCAGTAACATAGTTATCATTATCAAGTATTATATACCATACATAATTGTATGTACTGTGCTTTTATATGACTGGCAGAACAGTAGGTTTGTTTACACCAGCATCACGAGAAAGGCGTAACTAATGCGTTTCACTACGACGTCACTAGGGAGTAGGAGTTTTGCAGTTCCATTATTTACCTTATGGGACCACCGTCATATATGTGGTCCATCATTATGCAGAACATGACTGTACAGAGTGCTTCTAGAATGACAAACGTAGACAGTGGGATGGCGAGTGTGACTTTGCAATCCCCCCCTGGCAGGATGGCGACGGTATCCAAAGACGGCACCTGGAAACTGTGGGACACTGACGTCGAGTATAAGAAGCAGCAGGACCCCTACCTCCTGCGGACGGTGTGCTGCCAGGCCTCTCAGGGCAGCCGCATCGCCCTGTCGCCGGACGCGCGGGTGGTGGCCGTCTCCAGTGGCTGCGACGTGGCTATGTTCGATGCGGCCACCGGGCAGCTGGAGGAGGAGTTTCCCGGCATCCACAGCGAGGAGATCACGGACATGAGGTTCGACGGCAACGGGCGCTACCTGGCGTGCTGCGGGGACCGTGCCATTCGCATTCTCCACAATGCCCCGGGCTACCGGGCTGTCATCCGGGACTTGGAGGGCCTGCTGAGAAAGGCAACCAATGAGGGCATGCGCCAGAGGCTGCAGCAACAGATCCAGGAGGCCCAGAGCTCATTGGATACCATCTTGGCTGCATCTAAGGACTGAGTTTCCCCTCACTCTCATTAACTCCCTCCTTTTCTCCACCTAAAATTTGGAAAAAATGACATTTCTGTGCTGATTTTAAAAAAATAAACTATGGTGTGTTTCTAGTAAAATTGCATTGATATGTTTTATGTAATTTAGCCCAAAATTTTTTGGAGATTTTTTCAATGCGGAAGGTATTACAGGCCTAATAATTAATTCTGAGCATTCGATTTTGGTTCTTTATCAATTCCATGGTGTTTCCAGGTTCCTATCTTAATTAAATTTTAGCATCTTAATTATTCTCTGGTTTTGGGAAGCTGCTATACTCTGATTCACAAAAACAAAATTTAAAAGCTTAAACTACAAAAGGTGCAAAATGTAGCTTGAGAGCTACTTTTGAATGTACAGAATCATTCCAAATAAACATATTTAGCCATTCGTGTACATTTATAACGGCATTCATTGATTAAAAAGTTGCGTAATATTAATGTGCCAATATTCGCATAATTTCGTGTAAAACTAAATTTTTAATTGTCACGTTGACAAGTTGAAACCACGTGGAAACAGGGGGAGGGCGTTCTGCGAAGGGAGGGGCGGGCGGCGAGTGAGGCACTGAGTCAGAGTGAGTGAGTTAGTGAGTGAGTGAGTGGGTGGGTGGTGTAGTCTCGCGAGATTAGGAAACCGGACAGCGAGACCGAATCGGTCGGAGTAGCGAGAGGAGAAAAATAGAACTAATATCAAGCTTCACAATGTCTGGACGTTCGGTTCGCGCTGAGACCAGGAGTCGTGCTAAAGATGACATTAAGAAAGTGATGGCGGCCATAGAAAGGGTTCGTAGATGGTAAGTGAGAACACGAGCGGAATGGTTTTCATTGTGTGAGAGAAATATCTCTAAACATTCCCGAAACAGAAACTTCAGCGACACTGGAGGGGCGTGGCTTGCGCGCTGAATGACAGGTGAATGACAGGGGAAATAGCCAATGACGTGAGGCGTGGACCTCGTATCCCTAGAGACGAGTGGCTTGTCAACGAGGGGCTGGACCAAACGGGGGCTTTTGAAAGGCTGATGATGTGCATGACGCAAAGCAAGGGTGTATGCAGCCCAGTTCACATATATTAAGATATATACGAGTTTAATTTAATCATATGCCGTGAGCTGTAGCTCAGTTGAGAAAATAAACCATTCGCCTTTGTTGGTTATTGTAGTTAAGTGCGTGAGACACGATAATCTCTGTTTGTGACACGAACGCCCGAACACTAATGTGTCTATTCCCCGAGGAATACAAGTTGTACGCGCACTAAGTCGAGTGACAAGGAGAGCAGAGCGGCTAGCTAACCGGGTCCCAGTCTTTCGCATTCAGCTTTTCGGTGCCACGTTTTGAGAATTATCAGAAGACACTAGGCAAACATACTGATTCTGCACCAGTGTTGATTTTTTATTTGGTTCGCATTGATGCATTTTTTTAAAATGACATTAGTTAGTTGCTCTTCCTGTTCTGAGCTCTAAACAAAGTGATGCGACAGCTTTTCCGCATGAATGAAAAGACACGAGACCGAAATCGGCATAAGGGATTCTTTATTGTCTCTTTTTGCCACTGATCCCCTATTAGCTCTGCAGACGAGGGGGTTAATTCATTTGTCAGGCTGTGTTTTAAACTATGGGCATCTTCCGTATACGTTCAGCTGCTCGATGGTCTTTAGTTAGGGTGGTTAGACGCCAGTTTCAAGAGCGGAAAAGATAACGGAAGTGAACGTTGGATAGTCAGATAACAAAGAACACGTCAGTAATGATAACAACAGCAGCAATGGAAATATTAATGGTAATAATACATGTAAGTATTCTAGAAATAATTTAGCTATCTAAAGATTCCGCACGCATACAGTTTGTTTCAAAATAACACTGATGTGTGCCTTTCAACGTGACCCTGGTTATTCTTGACAAATAAAAAGGTTTCAGGAAATTTATATTAATATCCTCACTCCTCTTCCCTTCCGTTTCCCTGTTTTTTTTCCCCCAATAATACTTTAGTTTGCCCTGGTTAATATTTCCTGTTTGATACATATGTTAAAAATCAGTAAAATTCATGAAATTATCATTTGAATGCTCACTATTTATATATTTCCAACCAGGTTTGCAGTGGACCTGAGACTACAGGGCATAGTCTGAGTACAAACTGGATAGGAAGCCAGTCCCCTGCATGGTGCAATGGTTTCCTATGTACCTGTATATCTCTGAAGTCACTACTACAGATGTGGTAGATGCCAGCCATAGGCATAGGCATTCAGAAAACCTCACAGAGAAAAATTTACTGCTGAAAGTACAAGTGTAATGTGTTCTCTGGCTCTGTTCCACATGGTAACGTTTACAAAAGGCCACATTAACGCGTGAGCTCCATAGCTCAGTCTTAGCCGTCTTTAATCTTCAGTTGGTTCTTTTCCAGAATACCTCACTTCAAATGACTCTTTTGCAGGCACCATATGCAAAATGCAAATCAGAAGAAATGGCTTTCATGTGCCAAAGTTAATACCCATAAAGCCACTAAGCTGTGATGTCACCAGCTCTAGTCGAGTTAAGGTTTGGCCACCAGACAGTTCGGAATGTCTCGTTCGATGTACAGTTTATAACTACTTTAAACGTAAAAAATGATCTTCCATAATTCATGCACCTTCTGTACTTTAGACAATAAAAATGCAAGGTGTATTGCTTGCTGGGGCTTGCCATGAAATGACTGCCAGTTTAATTAGCATTGTGGGTGGCTCACATTTTTACGCTTGGGGATTTGAGTGCTGCCCTCCGCTTTTTGTAGTTTGCATGTTCTGCCTGTGTTGCCCAGGTTTTCTCCAGGAATTCTGGTTTCCTCTTGCAATTGAAAAATATCTCTAAGTAGCCCATAGCTTACTGATTGCGAGTGTGTTTGTGTGTGTGCCGTGTGATGGACTGTCATCACTCTCGGGGTCTATCCAATAAAGCTCTACTTCCTTACTTACTTACTATGCCTGCCCTGTGATCACTGCTGAGTAGGATAAGGACAGGCTGCTCAGAACTCATAACTTTTAACAGTTTTCTGTATGCCTGCTAACTATAAGCAGTGCATGATAATGCTGATGTTCCTGTGCTGTCATAAATCAAGCATGCTTTGGCAACAAGATAATTTGGATACACATTTATTGAGGTCAAGGTCTGCTGTACTGGGGTATAGGACTGGAAACCTAGAAAATAAAGGTTCTTTGAATGGTGTTTGCAGACAAATGTCACTCTTGTTTAATCTGTATGCCAATGAGATATTTCACTTATTTTAGAAAGTAAACTATTTTGTCTGCTGATGGACAATACAAACACAAAACTGCCTTTTTTGTTCAGCTATATGATATACGAATTTAGCTAAAATGCTGGGGTTTGAAGAACCCTAAATTGAAGGCTCATTTCTTAAAATAAAAAAAAAAATTAGGTCCAAAAACTATTTTGAGGCAAGTGCAAATTTATACTGCTGTCCTGGGACTGGAATGCTTTAATATTCGGAATACTGTCCTTTGATTTTAATGCATTTTTTCAGTTGCCCTTTTGCCTTAAAATACATTTTTAATAGAAACTATCTATCTACAAATGCAAGGATTGTTTAATAATCCTGATTTTCCTTTCTCTAGGGAGAAGAAATGGGTGACAGTTGGTGACACTTCTTTGCGAATATTTAAATGGGTTCCTGTTGTGGACGCCAAAGAGGTAGGACATGTGGTCTCTGATGCTGTTTATCAATGAGAAGTTATGGAGACTTGAATTTGAACTGTGTAGATATTTAGGGACTTGATTTGACTCTAGGGAACTGACTGGAGATTTGAGTTGAGAACTGAGGCTTTTGATTTTTCAACTTCCTGAAGGCTTCTCTTTCAAGCCTGGGTACAGTAAACATGTGTGAATCATCAGATTGCAGCGAGAGCTCTTTTTCCATGTTGGAGCAATATGATAGTTGCATGATGTCCTTCCAGAAAAATAGTTTGACTGAGCATGAGTTTTGGGTCAAATTATTGACAGGCGTTTCTAATTGTTCGAGAGTTCCATGTTGCTTCAGTTGTGCACTTATATTAGAGCTTTTTGTTGGTCTGATTGCAGTTTTTGAAGTCATGAAGCATAAGAAATAAAAATGAAAAATAACTAGTGGATTAACTGTGATGTAAAACAAGCAGTTTTGTAGGTGAAGTTATGGCAAATGTTAGTTTGAACCATTGCAGAACAACTGGTCATATCTCAACTGGTCATATCTCAACTGGTCATATCTTTAAAAAAGAAAGAAAACGACTATGGCAGATTATAGTATCTGATGACCGACATTATTAGATCACGTAAGAAAAATTTTAATATAACAGCTAAAGAAATCATAGACGAAAGTGAAAGAATCACGATTCTCTAAAGACGACTGAAGCTAGGAACAACTGATAGACACTAGGAACAAAAGAAGTATATAATGAACCAGAACCAGAACCAGAACCAGAGGTGGACAGCTCAAGACTAGAAAGTAAAAATCCAAAGATTTTGTTTCAACTAACCAGTTGAGTACTCTGAAATGGCTGTCCCATTTCATGTCCCATGTGGCCATAAGTGGAAATTAGTGGGAGAACATTTTAAAATGAACTTGAGGAAGCACTTCTTCACACAGCGTGTAGT
>JAODLD010000044.1:9129335-9156355 GCA_026781065.1 Mormyrops boulengeri | reverse complement strand
TAGTTAGGTTCTCCCCAAACGAGCTTGATGGGCCGAATGGCCTCCTCTCGTTTGTAAATTTCTTATGTTCTTATTTCGAAGTCTCCTTCAAATGCGTCACAGCAGTGTGACAAGGCTGTCCCATTTCGAAGGCTCCTTCAAATGCGTCACAGCAGTGCGACAAGGCTGTCCCATTTCAAAGTCTCCTTCAAATGCGCCATCAAATGCATCCTGCTTTTGCCAAGTTAGAAAAGATTCACCTGATGGATTTTTCACAGTCCAACATATCCCAAGATTCATTGAGTATAGGTGCAGTGGGTGTGTCCCATCTAGGCTATAGGTGCAACGCTTTGTGATTCAAGGGTAAGGGTAGGAACAGCTGGTGACACAAATAGGAAATTATCCATAATCCAAACTGTCCTATTTGACAACACTCTCTGTTCGATCTTCGAAAAACACAGCCTACAATGGCTGCACCTTCCAAGACTGCATCCTTCGAAGGGTGCAGCCCCTGAATTCAGACACAGCCTAAACTCAGCTAATTGATTGAAACAAAATCTTGGTCTGGATTTTTACTTTCTGGACCTGACCTATCCAGAACTATAGCCCAGAACTATTTGAAGAATAGGACAGATGAGGTGGAGATAAACCTTCATCGGAGTGACCTCACCTGTGAAGCATGGAGGAGACCGTGTCATGGCTTGGGCGTTCATGGTTGTCTCACAGACTGGCTTACTGCTTTTGATTGATGACATAAGTGTTGGTGGTAGCAGTAGACTGGATTTCAAAATGGCACAGCAACCCAGTCTTCCCATATCCCATATCCTTTGCAGCAAGTCCTAAAACATACTGCATACTTAACCAAGGAGTTAATTGGAAAGAGAAAACATATAAGATATAAACTAGCCTAGTCAGTTTTGTGCTTTAAATCCAACTAAGCAGACATTTCTCTTGTTGAAGAGGAAACTGAGGTCTTAGAACTCCCAAAACAGGCAGCAACTGAAAGATGTTGCCAGAACATCTCAGAGGGAGATATCAACAGACTAGTGATGTTCATCGGTCACAGGCGTAAGGCAGGTATAGCATGTAAGGGGTTGATCACTAAATGCTGACTTTCACAGTTAAAGTCTGCCTTACATGCCGGTGTCCCATGACCTTGCAGAGGACAAGCAGGCATGGAAAATGGAGTGGATTGATCTATTTGTCCAGCACTTATACTTGACTGTGTGATTTCACACAACAAACGATGTCACAACATGGTTTAAGATGTATGAAAAACATCACCTAGAAATAAAGATGAAATCATGTACTGTAGTCTCATTTTAATCCTTTATATGAAATTTCAGTATTACTCAGCAGAAATATTTTTTCTCCACTCTTCCAGTATTCATGCTTCCTGCTGTATAACTCTTACATTTATATGTATATATTTGTAACTACATGCTTGTTTTTGCTGCCTGATTTTTTTGTTTGATTATAATTCTAAAAATGGGGGGTTTTAGAATATATTTCAACACTCATTGCACTTCAAACATCAGGTGGTTTGTGCTAAACAATGACCTCATTAAAGCAATTAAGGTCTGAAGGCGAATCCAGCTTTGCTGTTGGCCTCCACAATTGAATGCCGCGTCCGTGTTTTAATTTTTCATGTCCACTTTTACAATTATTATAATTGGCAATGACAGGACAGAGGCTGGCATACGTTCACCTTCTGTGCTGTTATTTCATGCATGCATGTTAATTTGTGTGCATTACATATTAGACTGTAGCACTGGCACATTGGCTGTTCGAAACTTGGAGCCCTGACTGGCCATCAATATGAACAGCACGTATCGTGCTGGGACCCTCCGTAGCGAGGCTTTGGCCTCATGTTTTTTCTGTCAGCCCCTTAAAATGTTAAATCATTCTTTCCCAAATCTGTTGAAAGCCCCTGGATTTCGTGATCTCTGCTGCATGAGAACATACTGTGAAGCGGCAGCACATTAGCACACGGGCAGCAAACTGTCCCCACGACTCCTCTCCTTTGGAATTGCGTGGATTGAAGGGAAGCAGAGGCTATAACACAACACGTTCTGCGATCTTTAGTCTGAAGTGCGCAGACGAGCAGTTTGGGGCAGTGCGTTTGGTGTCATGTGGCGTTATCACATGTCACTAATTATAAATGTTAGGGGTGTTACACTTCTCCAAATCCACGGTTTGGTTCATACCTCGGTTATGTGTCTTTTTTTTGGGGGGGGGAAGGGGTGGGGGATAGTGAAAAACCTTCTGGGTTTTATTAATCACCAACAATGTGGAGCACTAAGCGGAAGAACACTATATATGTTACATTAACTTTGCATAAAATAACTATGTAAACAAAGATAAATTTAAAAATGAAATATTATACTGTACTGGGTAACCAAAATGTTCCCAGACCGCTGACTTGAATGTGCTCTGCAATCTCAGGGTTATTATCCATCTTGAGCTAATGAAACTAGCCTAGCTTTTACTGCAGGTGTGATTGCTCAGTCGTGATTGGACCAGAATAGTCACATGATGCACACAGTTGAGGACAATAAATAGCTGTAATGTATATATACAAAATATACAACTTGCCCTAAGTTTAAATAGAACCGTTAATAAATACTGTAATACATCCATGCCATATTGCTGTTTTACATCTGTTATATTACACATGCAGTAGAAAGTCTTTGTTAAGTCATATGATACATGAAACCTAGTCGTGGTGTTTGTGGAGTTACTCACTTATTCTGACACTTTCTGCTACAGAAGGACAAAAGCAAAATGGGTGCTGGAGCAGTGAGAGAGCTGAAGAGCTTCTCTGCAGAAACCCCGTCAGAAGCGGCACGCTCCGTCCTCCTGGATTTCCAGGGTGAGCTGTCCATCCTGCAATGCCTTCCAGCTTAAGCGTGAGACGTTGGTGGGCTGGGTTATCACCCCAGAGCAGCTGCAGATACCAGAGCCCCTTGTCGTGTGTCTGTCACTGTCACAGATGAGAACAGCAACCAAAGCTCCTTGTCAGACACGTACCAGCCAAAAGTGGACAGCAGCGGTAACTCCAGCCCACAGCCCAGCGAGCCTGTCAGCCCGGCTCACACCTGTGACTTTCGCACCGATGATTCCCAACCCCCCACCCTGGGCCAAGAGATCATGGAGGGTGAGGAAGCGACTAGGGCATCCTAACCCTTTCTGCACTTTGCCCTGATCCTGAACGCATAAGCAACATCATCAGCCATTTATAATTCTGTGTGCTTTTCATATAAGCTGCCTAAGGAAGACTGTCGCTTAACTCTACATTATACCAGACCCAGTTATCCGCAGTTTACTGGGGTCTGGGGGAAACAAATATCATAAAATGTGTAACAGTATATTTTTTCATTGTTACTTTGTCTTTTGAGGGGTATAAAAAGCATGATTTTCATCGCTCTGTAATCCCTTGGTTCATTGCACCATCGTCTCTTGAGAATTAGGTTAAAATGTCAGAATCCCTTTCATTCGAGAAAGTACAGCACAGTACAGTAGGGTTACTCTATAATAATGTACAGTGTACTTTATTATGACTGTTTTTAATGTTGATAATGTCTTACTGTGTGTATTTTATCAGTTAAACTATGTTTATGTAAGTTCATGAAAATTACATTATATATGTATTTCCACATTTTTTGGCTATCCACGGATTCAGGGCGACTACTGTGACCGCACATGTTAGAATTGGCTCTGCAGATTTTCCCTATAAGAGTGCTTACGGTATATTGGTTATTTACGTCTAGAGCCGTCTTTGCAGACATGCGAAGTTGCTGATGAACCTCCTACCCTAATCAAAGAGGATCTACTGCCCCTTACTGATCAGGTGACTCCGGCTGAGCCGTTTGCTGTCCCTAACCTCTATGAACGTGGCTTTATGATCAGTTTACACGACAGACATCCCCAGTTGTACAGTACCAGTCAAAAGTTTCCTCACACCTACGTATTGAAAGGTTTATTTGTAATATGCTCTACATTTCAGAATAATTATAAAGACATCAACAGTATAACATAACATATATTGAATTATGCACTTACCAAAAAAGCATCAATTATTATTATTATATAGTATTAAATATTAATAATAATAATTTGTTGAGAAGACGACTCTGTGGGTTGGGTCTCAGAAGGTTGCCATTTGAAAACCCTGAGTGGGCAGAGTGACCCCACCACTGGGCCCTTGACCAAGGCCCTTAACCCCAATTGTCCCAGGGACTGGCTGACCCTACTGTCTCCTCTATGCCAGTTTCATGAGGTGGCCTCCAGGGATGCTTTTCCAGCCGTCCTGAAGGAGGTCCCACATATATGCTGAGCTCTCATTGGCCGCTTTTCTTTCACTTTCTGGTCAAACTCCTCCCAAACCATTTCTGCTATGTTTAGGTCAGGTGGCCGGGTCATGTGATGCGACACAATCGCTCTCCTCTGTAGGCGGCTTGGCGTGTCCAAACTTTTGACTGGCACTGTATGTAATAGATATGACATGCATGCTGTACATTGTCCTGTCATTACAACTAAGGAATATATTTGTTATTCAGGAAACCAAAACAGACATAACTTCATGTGTGTTTTTCAGGAGGAAGAGGAAAATTCTGGCGCGCCGCCTCTTAAAAGAGTATGTACTGAGCAGAACTCGGTCGTGCAGGCTACTTCCCTAAGCTAGCCCACAGTGCACCTGCCTAAGCCACTCGACTAGTTGGACTGCTGTCTGTCCATCCTGGAACGGCTGCAACATAGACACACCAAGGACCAGACATGTTCAGCCGGACGAATACGTTACTATCGACCTAAGAATACTAGCTTGTACTATCTTCGACAAATATTGCAATTTGCATAGTTCTCAGATGCTGACGTGATTTTTTTTTCAGAAGGATCTTATACCAAAAAGTGTGTGAGAGAGATGCAAATAAACATCACTGGCATTCGTGTGATCAGATAGGTTAAATGAATCCAAATGCGTATGCTAGGCTCTTCGTTTCCTTTAATTGGGATTATTATATTCAAGATATATCTTCATATTGTAAATCCTTAGTGTATTTGGCATAATGCATCAGGGTTCTGATGTTCTTGTCAATTTATATCAATACCTGTAAGTAGTACACAAAAGCCATGCTTGGTGTTGTATTGTCAAACTACTCTTGGTAAGCCTTGAAATGAATTTTAATGTGGAGCCGTTGTTTATGCATGTAAATTATTCACATTAAGTTGTGGCAAATGGGCTAAATTATATTTTAATTACAACTTTCTTGTATAATGAGAGACTTTTTCCAGTGGATAGTTCAATTTTCTGAATTCATGGAGCAGTAGTTTGAGGACAAATTAGTTTATTGACGTAGATGGCAAACCAATGAATTTATCACGGATTGTGGAAATAATCTCAAGGTTCCGTTCAGATATTCATTCAGAATTATAGTTGTTCACTATGCTTTAAATGTGCTTTGTTTCATATGTAGTTTCGGCATTAGGCCATGAATGTGACATGATAGTTAAGAATGATAGACCTCATGTGCATTTGACACCAATAGACTCAAGGAGACAGTTGGAATTTCCGTCTGCAGGAGAAGTTTTGCTCATGGTTCCATAACCTCAGCATCTTCCCCATATGCCAAATGCAAGCATATATTTGAAAATTTGTTAAATACATGCACTGTAACCCACAAATACATAAAATAGCTGGATTCACAGATACATTTAGAAACATAACAGTTAGCTAAGGCCAGCATATACTGCAAGTTAGTAAATCCCTAATATGATTTATACTGTAGGACTTACAGTAATGTCCTGAAAAGTATTTTTAAGATCATTATTGTACTGACAATCAGAATTACTTGCTGGTGTATTAAAATGAACAGGTTTTTTGTGTAAATGAATATGTTATTCATAATTTATGAAAGAATGGTTTCACATTTGAAGGATGATTAAGCAAACAGGTGATATTAATGTTGTCCTGTTCTTATGTTGATATTCTTCTATCTAGTCAGTTTTTTTTTTAGCCTAGTCTCTTGACCATAATGCTCATCTGTTTGTATGAGGCCAGAGGTGTACTGTACTTTTTATTTTGTGCACTGTTACAGTAACAGATGTGTTCTGCGAATAGGGCACCATAAAATGAATGATGAAATCCATAACTCAGAGCTGATTGTAATGCAGCACAATCATAGTCATTGAATGACAAGGATACAAGGCCTATTCTCTTGAGCACAAGAAGAATCCAGAAGAAAGTTCTCCCAGAAACCCATTTATTTTAACTTTATATCTTTAACAAAGCATTTTATTTCTGGAATACTAGACACTGAACAAAACCATTATGCCATAAAGTTTTCTACATAGCTTCTTCGTTATTTGGGAAGCTCGGAATGTATTTTAATTTGAAGTATATAGGCTGGTTAGATTTTATTGTCTTTATAATGTATGACTTCCTTCATGAAACTCCACCAGATGCTAGTGATTACTATTCGTAGCGATATCCGGTCTTGTCTTGTACAGAGCTTTAACAACTGTGTAGCTTTTCCTTTTGCAGTATGAGGTTGTATTTTCTTGTTCCAATTTTTTGTTTTATTCATGGAGATGATGCTTTTACGCTCATTTGTTGTTTGAAATAATCAAGTAAATGACTTCTCACAGCCATATTTTAAATAATACAATTGCAAAATGTTCTGTTTGGAATATGGAGTCTACAGTTTTATCCTTTTCTTGCAAGATGAGGGACTGGAGACAAGAATTTGTATAAACTATTTTGCTGGATGCTGAAAAAGTATTTTACTGTAACTGAGGACAACAAAGAATTTTATAAAGGAATGTGGATTTGGATTGAATTGGTGCCTGTGCATTTGTCATGAATTGTACCTGCAGAAAGACGTGGGTGGTTTAGTGGGACGTGGGGGTGAGACGATTTCCCACCAGCGCAGAGACTGTGTGTTTTCATGTGGGATATTGTGGGTGGGGGGGGGACTTGTAGGGCTGGTTGGAAAAAGTTAATTGATAACAGTTGAAGTAAAACATTTTCCAGTCTCATGGAATGTTCACTATGTTTTTTTTTCTTTCAAAGTCTGACAATGTCATATAATACATATAAATATTAGACACACGGATAGGAAACTAAATTATCTAGATAATGCTTCGGAGTAAAAACATATTGCATACTGACACTGTTATGCATTATTGATTTAACGTTGGTACCGGTTCTTTACATGTGAGAAATGCTCTTCAGTCGCTGTTACCAAGGAACAGGACGCTCCGGCGTGGACAAACCGCTTTGGGACACTGTCGTAACAAGTCACGGGTAATTATAAAACAATCAAATGAATGATGCTATGCGCCAAGAATCACTTTCAGAATTGAAGATGATCTCAACCGATGTAAAGAAATCTAACAGAGCCCCGGTTTATAAGTCATCTTCCCCGGTTTTACCGATATTTTTGTTCCTCTCGCGCTGCCGCCTTCTCCCGTTGCCCCGGCTACCAGAAGCGCGCCGTCCCGAACAATATGGCGGCGAGCTGGAGCAGCAACAGCGGGGAGGCTGTTTATCGCTCTCGCGATGCCATTAAAAACTTAAAAATACGGTAATCGCGCTCGTTGGCTTCCTATCGAGAAAAGACGGGTTCTTATGACAGAAAAAAAAAACATTACGACTTCATTCTAGAGCCCACGCTAATTTAATAACTAGCTTGCTAGTCCGCTAAGCGTTGTGCAAGTTCTATTAGACATGCTTGCGTAATGAATCTGGTCAACAAGAAACGCAAACTCTTCTTTGACCGTCTACAATAATATTTACTTAATCGATAGTCACTGGATGGTCACTGAATTTAATTTTTTTAATTGTGTTGAATCATTGTCACAGGTTTGTCAATTAACTATAGCCCAACAATGGGTACTGTCGTCACGTTTGCATTAGAAACAATTTATTAATTTAACTACTTCTTACACTTCTTTATGCTTTCATGACATATACTGGAAAGCTCTGTTATGTTCTGTACTGCCTAGTCAATAATGTGAAAAAATTATATGAAATTCCTTTCCTAATGTGTAACATTAAGCCTTTGGATAAGTACTAGGTTTACCTTTGCTGCTGGGTGGAGTATGGCCTCGACTGGCTTTTTATAACCGTGTAACGCATTATTAATAACGCCGAAGACTGGGGATTTATAACCGTGTAACGCATTATTAATAACGCCGAAGACTGGGGATTTAATGGCGGCTCTAATCCGCGTGCTATTGGCGTGACAGAGCGCGCATCCAGCGCGTGACGTCCGCCGCAGCCTTATCCCGGCAGCTGCAGCAGCGGCAGGCGTCGGCGCAGCACGACAGGGCTGGGATCGAGCTGGATACGCTGGTCAGCCAGCCTACACCAGGTACACTGCCGCTCACAGCACCCCTTGTGTCTGAATCACCACCATTTTACCGGAGGAGGTTTAAACCGAATGCGTTTTAGTCCCCTAAGGAACTCGTGTGTGTTTTGTGTGTGTGTGTGCGTGCGAGATACATAACCTGTAAATAAATACGTTAACACCTTACTGTGTCACCTAAACGTGCTTGTTTTTCATCCCATTCCGAAACTCTGGGCACAAATATGGAAGTGATACCCCCCTTTGCTTCTATATCATCCTCCACTCATCTGGGAAGGATTTCCACTAGATTTTGGGGTGTAGTTGTGTGAATTTGAGCCTGGGGCACAAGAGCATCAGTAGATTTACAGCATTTAGCAGATGCCTTTATCCAGAGCCTCTTCCATTTTCTAAATTGAGGGACAAGTTGGGGTTAAGGGTCTTGTTCAAGGACCCAATGATGGTAGTGTTAGAGGTGGGCCTTGAATCCACAACCCCTTGGTATAAAGGCAAGCATCCTAACCCCCAGACCACCAACACCCCAGTTTGGGAATTGAGGTTGGGTACTGATGTCGAGTGAGCTGGTGACGTGCCATGTAAACCCAAAGGTGTTCAGTGGGATTGAGGCTGGGGTTCTGTGCAGGACAGTCAAGTTCTTCCACACCAAGCTCTCCAAACCATGGATTTATTGACACAGGGGCACACTCATGCTGGAACAGGAAAAGGCCTTCCCCAAACTGCTGCCACAAAGTTGGAAGCAGCAATTGTCAAAAATGCCTTTGTATTAGAGATGCTCTGATTGTGTTGGTCAATACAGCGACAATAGGCTGTTGGCTAAGCAGTTAGAATAATGTCTGCTGTGGAATTATTTTAATGTTTGTGAAACCGACATTAGAAATGCATTTGGCAAACATTGCGCTGCTAAAATTTCATGAGGAGGATCTACTAACAAATATTTCAACACAACAAATTTGATTGCTCACCTTAAGGTGAGACAGTGAAGCGTATGGAGAGTTTCTGAAAAAACGAATCTGTTCCAGTACAGAAGGCTGCTGTATTGCCGAATAACAATAGTCTGTCAGTAATGCAAGTATTTGATAACAAAATTCAGTGGAGACAGTGCGAAATCCAAATATATTACTCAGAAAATTACAGAGTTTATCACACTTGATAGTCAGCCCTTCTCTGTTATAAATATTATAAATATGTAAGATGTATACAGTTATAAAATATAGTGCTCTGGGACTGTTGTTGTATGCCAGGGTTGGTGAAAGATAAATACTTTTTCTACTTTTCTACTATTTTATGTTTTGGAATGTAATTTATGTATTTCTTTCATTTCTTTAATTCCCTTTGAACTTATTGAAGCAGAACCTTCCAAACAATCAGTATCAGTGTTAGTTTTTGAATATGTGTATGTACTGTATGCTAACAAATTAAGATTACCTTTCTGCAAATAAGGAATCTCGACCAAATCATAAAAAACGCCATACAATTCTGTCCCCTCCACCAAACTTTATATTTGGCACTTAGGCAGATAGTGTTCTGGCATCTGCCAAACCCAGATTCGTCCATCAGACTGCCAGATAGCGAAGCGTGATCCATCACTCCGCAGTCTAATGGTGACGTGTTATTCTGGTTGAGTACGCAGTACAGTTCATTGGTCGTAGCTGTCTACCCCACGCTGTAGGCTTACACAGACCTCCCCAGAAATGTAACTACAGGCGTCAGGCTACAGAATAGGATACAAGGCTACCTGGCTACCGACGGCGTAGGTTCTGTGCAGACCTATAAATGAGCCTCTTTGTTGCTCCTAGATGCTTCCACTCTACAATAACAGCTAACAGTTGACTGCGGCAGGTCTAATGACAGAAATTTGATGAGCTGTTTTGTTGCATCCTATGACGGTGCCGCTTTCTAAGCCACTGAGCTCTTCACTATAACCCATTCTTCTACCAGTGTTGGTTTATGACTGCATGCTTCATTTTGTGCACCTATTAGCTGTATTGAACAGTTGTAAACCATGTGTAATGTGTTTCAGCTGGAGATGATCAGGAGGAACTTGTTGTGTCCTGGCAGGAGAAATTATTTAGCCAGGTAGGGGATACACATGTTTGTTCATATACTGGACACACAAAAATTTTATATGCGTGCACATTATAATCTTCTTATCAATATACATTAAATAGCATATTCTCATTAGGACGTCCTTTTGAATTTATAAATCCTTGCACCCAGCGTCAGATTCTATATAAATCTATGACTTTTGTGTGTGCAGTTTGAGGTGGACCTGTATCAGACAGAGTCTGTGTGTGTGAGCCCATTGGACCGTCAGTACTACAATGACATCGTGGCCTTGGAGCGGGCTGGGGGCAGGCGCAATCGCCGGATCTTCACCTACACAGACCACGATCGCTTCACTAACTTGGAGGAAGTGAGTATTTCCCCTCTCACCCCTATGTCTCCTTCATTGTTTTAAATGTTCTAAATTGATAATTTACTGGTGTGCATCTGATTTCTTGTTTACTGGTTGTTTATGAGCATTAAAAGTAGTCTAGATATTCCTTTATTTGAAAAAGACTGGTCTTTTTAGATTACAGCATGTAACAGTGAACTCTGGAAAAAAATCCTTAGACTCACTAAAATATCTACATTTAAATTATGTTGTTTTAGCTAAGCACTTTGTAGCTTGTTTGCCACGAGAAAGCTAGTTTTAGTTGCATTTTTCATTAAATAAGTGTTCATATGATTAATGAAACACTATACTGTAACATTTCATATTTTGGCTTGTATTGAATTGATGTTTCAGTTACTGTTGAGAATGGCAACTTTCTGTGTAATTGTTGATTTTTGACATTAGCAGTTTGCGAGCTGATTACAGAATTCTGTACACATGCCATAATTATACAGACTGTTTTTGGTTTCAAAGTTTGACACAAGAATTAGAATAACTGACCATTAAATCTATGTGTGTACATATGACAGGAATTTTCTCAGAGCCTTGTTATTCCAAGCAAGTCTTTCCCAACCTTCTTGGCAGAGAGGATGGCCAATATGAGGCACAGGAGGCACGAGAGGCGTCATCTGTGAGTTACAGTCTTTAATCATTTTTGTTCTTAATTGTTTTTTTGTTTGGTATGAATGATGCCAAATTTGGCAGAAGGATTTGCAGCGATCCGCAAATGTCCCTGAAATGTGGTTAAGAATCCTAAGCCCAGGCTTCAGTCATTTCTGTGGAGAGATTGCAGTGCTTAGCTGCTCACTCAGTCTAGCAGAACTTGAGTAAGCTGCAAGGTAGAGAATGAGTGAATCTCGAGGTGCAGGGCTGCTGCAGACAGACCAACATACCCAGATAGAAAGGCTGCTTTATGCTAAGGGGGTAAATGTTCATTAGCTTCCCCATCAGTATTTTTTTACTTTAATTTTTTACTTTCATTATATCTAAATCTTCAAATGGTGAAGTACATTCAGCAGTTCTGAATAAACTGAACTAGCTTCTGTTTCCTGAATACGAGTATGTTCCCAGGTTTTTTTTTTTTAGAATTCTGAATGTCCAAGTACCCAACATCCCAAAGAACTGGGGAACCCTGGTTTAGGCCAAATGTTTACATGCACCTAGGCTAAAACTTTTAAAGTCAGTGTTTGACATCTACTTTATTCCCATAAGAGGTAACGTCAAAATGATAGCTGAGATTTTATTTTAGCCTTTATATACTATATCAGATTTACAGTGGATCAAAAGTTTACATAGACCAAGTTGTATGTCTTTAAACCGTGTGGAAGATTCCAGAAAAGTCTTTACCCATGATGTATGTAAACTTTTGTCCTCAACTCTATGTGTCTTCTCATAATGTGACACTTACACCATGTCTGAAGGAGTGAGAAGGAGCACACACTTTCTCCTGAGTCTTTGCTGCATAAAGTGTCACAGAATACTCAGCCGGTTAGTACAAACCTCAACCCTTTCCCAACATCCAAGTCTGTTGTGGCAGAAGGTATTGTATTCGGTGGTATGGATTATGTTGCTATCATTGAGAACCTACAGCAGGACTTTGATTAGGGATTTGCTGACTCGAAGACTCCACTGGTACCAATTTCCAGCTATTTACATACTCATTCTCATTTGATGTACACAATGCTTCCAGCACACTTCAGATGGAACTTGTAGATTTGCGGTGTAGCATTGACCTCAAAGTAAAGCAAGGAAGAACAGATGATTGAACAATCCCTGGTATTATATCAGTGATCCTTATTGTGCCTTTTTGTGGAATTCTGTCATTAAGGGAAGGCTATATACCCAAGTCTCAGCTGATCACCTGGGAACCATCGGAGGAGTTTGTGAGGAACAGCCATGTCATCAGTACACCCATGCAAACCATGCACATCATGGCGGATCTAGGTCCGGTTGGGCAGTGAGTAACATTCTGCATTTTGAGGTATTTGTCTGAAGGTGGCGCTGCATCCCAAACTGGCCCAACTGCGTCTTGACAGGCTGGGTCAGAGGGAGAACGAACACGTACTGTGTACTGTGAGAGTCGACGGCAAGGGCGTCGTCACTGTCAAACCAGACTTCAACAACACAAAGGGACCCTACAGGTAGGTGACCCCCACCATACCTTTGGGTGCTGACCATTAAGTAACATTTAAATGCTACAAGTATGCACAAACCCACAACTTTAAACAGGTGTCAGAGACATTTAATCCTACATATCTTATTCCAGAGATTGTTTTTAGAGAAAATGATACCATTTTAAAAATGTATGGTAGTTAGTACTAAATGCTCTTCTTGCAGCACATTGATTTTTTTTGAGTATTATGATTGTTCGGATTCCGGCTCAGGGTGGAGACCAAAGGAGAGAAACGCGAAGTGTGGCACCTCACTCTCGAGAACGCGTCGGCCCCCATCAGCCAGGAGGAGAGGGCGAGGGAGCAGCGCGTCTACAGCGATGTAAATGCAGGCCCGTCACGTTCATGCAGCCTCGTGTCACATGACCAGTCTCCATAGGTCCCCAAGAACATCTGTGTCTTTTACGTGTCATTTGGTCTGTTGATGTTTCAAGAAGTGTCTTGTCTTTAGCTCTACGTTCGTCACAAAGACTACCTTGATAGCCTAGTTGGCCAAGACTTCGAAATGGTATGTGTCCTCTTTGTAGTAACTGATGTACTGAATTGCCATATTTGAAACGATTCATTATCCATTCATCCATCTTCCAGCTTCATATTTGTAGCCAGGGTTATGGAGGAAGCCTGCTTTCACTTAATACATTAATTCATCTTTTACACCACTTTTCCCATTTAATTCTATGGGTTATTTTCACCTAATTTTCACTCTGTGACTATAGGGGTCACTCATAACAGTTTGTCAAACTTCATGGTGGATAAAAGAAATGCAATGCTATTGTTTCACTGTCCAGGAGTCTATAAATCATATGGATTTTAATCCAGAAATTTAGGTGTTCAACCCTACCTAGTCCCCATATTGTCCTTTGGCAGTAAAATGCATTTAACACTTGGTATCTTCAAATTTTCCGTACCAATATTGTAACATTGAATAGTAGTATATTTCACCAGAACATGAAAGGCACTTATACTTGTACAAATGTCATAAAAGTATCATTATTATGCAAAAACATAACAAACATTTGAAGTAATCTACTTGTTGCTATCCCATAAGGCTATTGCCCATAGATAATTATTCAAAAGACAATTTTTCCCTCTCACAAGCAATTTGTTCCTGTCATTATGCAATATTAACATTCCTGTTATTCTGTTCTTATTCTTCTTATATTAATCGTGTAGATGTCAGACTTTCAACAGTAGTACCGTTTTATTTAACTGAATTTCTCCTTATTTGCATCATCTGTTTGTGCCTCTCCCAGCCTCCTCCGGGGATTCTCCGCCTGCTGCTGAATGGCGAGATCGGTAACTTCAGTAAATGGCAGACTTTCATTTGAAAAAACTGATTTAGTTTAATTTACGAAAGCCTTGACTGACCTAGCCATTGGCAGGGCAGGACTGCTGCTAACTTCAGGACCTGTCCAATTGCAGTTTCAGCCCAGGGCTTCGAGTATGACAACATCTACATCCATTTCTTCATGGACTTGCCCTGCAGTAAGCAAGGATTTACCTTTGTGAGACGTGACACTTAAGGCCACAGCAACTTGCCACAGATTATGATTGGAAGTACAGACGTGGCATGACCTTGTATACGGGAGCATTTGTTTACTTAACTATTGTTATCCTCGGGTGGGAAGGAAGTAAAACTCTTTGGATATTTTTGAATAAAACTCAAGAACTGCCTTGTGGTTATGCCAGCCAGACTGTCTTTCAGACAGCAGTGATGTGCACTGCTGTTAATCCCTTTTGCCCTGCCTAGACTGGTCGAGTTCGCCTCTCCAGTCCTTTTCTGGAGTCACGCAGACCTGCCGCACACGCACCCTGGGCACGGTGAGAAACGGGAGGGGCTGCTGTTATTTTTGTTTGTCATGTGAAAAGCAGGGCGTTGGCTAAGGATCGAACGATCTCCCTTGGGCTTGGCAGGAGAACGTCGCTTTCTTCTCTTACCCGTTCAGCTTTGAGGCGTTTTTCAGGAAAGAGGATGAGACAGAAGGTGAGCTCAGAGCAATTTGCTGTTAAATATACAGTGCCAGTCAAAAGTTTGGACACACCAAGGCACCGACAAAGGACAGTGATAGTGTTGCATCACATGACCTGGCCACCCTGACCTAAACACAGTAGAGATGGTTTTGAGGGAGTTTGACCAGAGAGTGGAGGAAAAGCAGCCAATGAGAGCTCAGCATATATGTAGGACCTCCTTCAGGACAGCTGGAAAAACATCCCAGGAGGCCACCTCATGAAACTGGTGTAGAGGAGACAGTAGGGTCAGTCAGTCCCTGGGGCAGTTGGGGTTAAGGGCCTTGCTCAAGGCCCCAGTGGTGGGATCATTCTGCCCATACAGGGTTTTGAACCAGCAACCTTCTGAGTCCCAACCCACAGAGCTGCCCCAGCTTTTTGCCCCATAATTTGTTTTTGTTTGATACTTTTTTGCTCAGTGCATAATTCCATACATGTTATTTTATAGCTTTATAATTACAGTGGAAACTGCTTATAGTGATCAAGTCTGTCTGGGTGAAACTTGATCACCATAAGTGGATGATCATTATAACAGATTTTTTTCTTCTTCTTTATGTCTCAGACAGATTACCATCTAATTGACATTTGTATATTTATTACATGAACTTAAGGTAATAAAGCGGACAGTGTCGCTATGTAATTTTAATGACAATTTCAAAATACAATACAGCTGTTTCAAACGCTTTTCAAATTACAGTACTGTACAGATTAAATTACGGAACAGTGTATTCAAACACGCTATAATACAGTACAGTACTGTACATAAATATTCTTCAATTCAATTTTATTTACACTGCGCATTTTCACAATGTTACATTATATCAAAGCGCTTATTGTAGTTTCACTGCTGGATCTTGGAGGCTCGTATTCTGTGGTTTATCATTAGCTTTGACGAGTCTATATTTGTCATTGAGAGAAAATTACTTTCTTTTTCCTGTCATGTTTTCTGTGCACGCAGCATTAGCCTCGGGTAGCTAGCCAGAAGTGGACGGGTTACCGCAAGGCAAAGCAGGACAATCAAAGTAAAGTAAAAAAGAAGAATTTTTATTTACCGTTTTAATTTTTTTTCCGTATGTTGTCATGTATAAAAAGACTCAAAATGAACACTATAAGCGGACTATGTGAGTACTAGAAGCAAATTATTTAAACAGTATCTGTACAGTAATGATTCTGTCCCAAGCTTTCTGATCCATATAAGAGGTTGATCACTATAACCCTGATCACTATAAGTGGTTTATACTGTATTCTAAAATGTAGAGAATATTACAAATTAACCTTTGGGTCGGTGTGTCCAAATTTTTGACTATCACTTTATGGTGTTGCTGACAAGTGGACCCTGTGTAATATTGGTATATATCGTATACACAATTATTAGGCAAGTGCTATTCCTGATGATAATTTTCAGCAAAACTTAGGCCGGGTGATAAAAGTGAATTCATAATTCAGAAAAGTAAATTTGTTTAGAGAGAAAATGTTATACTTGATTATTAGTGTGCAGAATCATTAGGCAGATGAAAAGTAAGTGGATTTTCTCACTTCACCATCCACATAAATAATAAAGCAGTTCATTAAATCTGTATAAATGTATGTGTTAAATTTATATAGATCTATGTATATAAATAATTATTTCTATAATGTTCAGTTTACGAAGTTTAATGTCCTGTATCTGTCTTTCTGTTCAATAACCATCGTGAGCCTGTTAACCTTTGAACCCGTCAAGTTTTTGATTTGATCACATCTTATATTAGCCGAGGCAACTAGGACAATCTCCCAGATGCCGCACAGAGAGGTGTACTGCTTGCCATCTCTGTTAAGGCCCAGTAGTTCTCAGTGGGGTTTAATTCAGACGATGAAGGGGGCCACATCATAATTCATTCACCTTTCAAGTCTTTCTTGGCCAACCGGTTTATGGAATGCTTAGATGCATGGGCAGGGACATTGTCCTGCACAAATATCACAACCTTTTGAAAGCTGTGAACGGCTTCTTTAGCAGTGTTTAATTGAAGGAGGAGTCTTTTTGAAATTGGCAGTAGATCGTGGAGTTCATTTTTACACCATCTGTAATGTCGGAATACAGGAAAGTATCTATGGTTTTCTGTGTTACTCCAAAGTACTCAGACCAAATATTTTTAAACAGTCCCTTATTAACTGGCGATTCATCCGAACTCAAAATATTGGTCTGAAGAGAAGGTACAAGTAAAACACACACTTGCCTAATAATTCTGCACGAAGCATATAATCACCATGTGTTGTATGTCACTTGTCATGGTGGTGATAATCTTTTAAGTAAAAAATACTTAATTCATAAGGCCTCAGATACAGACAAAAAGTAAAACTCCCACCACACTTCCTCACTTACTTAATGTCCGCTAAACAGTCACATCTAATATAATTTGGCCTCATGTCCTGAAGTTTTTGTCCTGACTAAAAATGAATATTTAAGTGTATTTCACAGTTCAGATCTTCTTCACCTAATGCGGGCACTTTGTTGTGTCTGATTGTACCTGTAGTTCTCACTGTGACCACTAGGGGAAGCACTGGGTGACCATGTCCCATTTGTACCTGCAGGGTCACTCCCCGAATGGCCTGTGCTGTACTTCGAGGTTCTCTCTCTGGATTCCTGGCAGCGCCACAGGACCGAAGGCTACGGTTACCTGGTAATCCCCGCAACCCCTGGTAAGTCACGTTTGCACGTCGAAGGCTCCAGAACTGTCAGGGGCCAGCTGTGTGGCATCACCGTGGCCCTATGCCATCCACAGGCTGCCACTCCCTGACCTGCAGCACCTGGAGACCCCTGCAGTGTGGCACGCTGGCCGAGCTACGTCGCTTTTTTGTTGGCGGGGCCCTTGAGCTGGAGGACCTCAGCTATGTGCGGGTGCCCGGCACCTTTAAGGTCAGTCAGGCTGAGATGCGTTACGGTGTGTATCTCTCTCTCTCCTTTCACTTTGAACGCTGCTGCGGAATTCATGTGCCGGTAGATCCCTGGTCTTCGATATGCCGGGGAGATTGAGGAGTGTCCGAAAAGTAGTTTAGGGCTTTTCATTTTCTGCTAAACAATATAATATTTGCAACTACTAATGTGGCTGAGTGCATGGACCATGGAACCGGGGTGGGGGGGGCATCATTAAGAATGCAGTTACGACCAATCACAAAATAATTACCTGCAAATAATTTTATGCAAATCAATAGCACTTTATTAATAAAAATCATGAATTATATCCATGTTTTCTGAATCAAAAGGTTATCGTCTGAGTTTTTCAAACGCAAACAGACAAGTGGACAGGACTTTATTCCGCTCCTTGTTCAGATGCATTCCAGTGTCCATGGATGATTTTCCCTAATTAATGGGCAGTTTATGACGTTCTACGTTGCACACCACTATTGTAATGGGATTCTTCACAAATGTAGGATGCGGGAGGATAAGTTTTGAGTTATTCATTACTAATTTATATTGAAGATTTCTTGTGCAGTGAGCATAGCTTCTAAAATGAGGTTGAGCAGGCACTCTTTACTTTGCCACAGGCTTACTGGCAGCGAAGCTTTACCTCTGCATAACTTTACCTCTTCTTCCCTCCCCTGCTTTCTAAGGGGGACCGTCTCAGTCGATTTGGTTTCCGCACAGTGACTACGGGAAGCGTGACATTTACCTTGCACTGTATTCAACATGCCAGGTGGGACATTGCTATCAGAATATAATGGATGTTAACACAGTGCTAACACAAGAATAAATAAAAATTTTAAGTTGAAAGTAATGGATATATTGCTTTTTTCCTGTTGTAGAGCTTTTGTAGATGCCAGTGCATTGCGGAAGAGGAGACAGAGCGTGCTAGATCAGCTGGGAGGCTTCAGCCAACAAGGATCTGTCTACAATGTGCTAGGTGACTTTCTGTCTGCTGTCTGAACATCTGTAGAAGGGATTTCCACCCAGGAATGACTAAGATTTTGCTCATCGTTAGGTATATTTAATACACAGCCAAGGGAAACTGTACATTGAATATGGAACCAGCCATCTGTTTTCAACTTACTTGGGTCAGTAAGATTTTTCTGCTGCTGGAGATGTGAATTTCTGTGCTCAGAAAATTGTCAGCATTTCTCTGATCCAAGTGGCAGCAGTAGCCATATTAACCTCTGTCAGTCAGTGTGATTTATCTTGTGAAAATTCCCTTATTGATGAAGTCCTCACAGCCAGTTCTAGTTTCAAATCCAGGTATTTTCATGGATCCTATAATCTACTGAAAGTTAATTAGGTAATAATAAAACACTTCCTGGGATTTCTGTGAAATTCTGGCTATAACCATATGGTGAGAAAGATAACATGTAGGTGCTAATTTTAGCACTAAATATGTCTTGTGTATTATGGATCCTACCACTGGAAAACAAGGGAGCTGCTGACTTTCTCGTTAATTCCAGCCTCACTTTGACCAGAGTCACAACTTCTTTCTAGAACCGGGAGATATTGTCCTTCTCTGCGTACATTGAAATAATTCTAGCATTTCTAATTGTGCTGTTGTGCTCATCCCTCTGTGTGGTCCAGAGGCTTTTCAGAAGGCCAGGAGACGCATGCAGGAGGCCCGGGAGAGCCTTCCCAGAGACCTGATAAACACCAGCTCCCCACTCACCCCCGAGCCCATGGCATAGCTCCCCTGCTCCGTCATCACACCATCCAATCTGTGATCCCCAACTACCATAAGAAGAAAATCAACTTCCCATCAGCTTTTTTTTCTTTTTATACACTGTACGAATCTGAGGATTCTGCTTATAGTACCATCTAGAGATAATTTGCATATATTTAACATATGCCAGCAGTTTTATAGCAATTATGTGTATAGCCATATGTGTGCATAAATACATAGCATAATTGGTACTGATGTTACTGTTTTGGCTGGCTAAGCCGATATGTATAAAAGTGTTTTTTGAATTTAAATTTCAAGTAATCTTAATGTATGAGATTTTAATGTCTTAATAAAATGGTATATGTAGTAAGATTCCGTTTCTGCATATATACCTTCTTGTGACATTTCTATGTATTTGTATGTCTGTCACATTTTGAAAGGCACTAGTGTCTCACACTTCCCGGGTTGGGGGCTGTGATATGGCTTGTGAATGTGTGTATGTATCCCTGTCCAGTACCCTGTGCTGCCTGGAATTGGTGCTTAAAAAGATAGGTGGATTGAGTTAATTATCTGTTTACCCATTTTTTTTTTTAAAGACTAAATAATTAAATGAGGCTATTAAAGCCGCATGGGTGCATGGCATATCCTATTCACCGACTCAATTAAAATGAGTAGTAATTAAAAATCAAGAAATCAGGGTTTTTCCAAAGGGTGTATAATCAGTTTAATAAAAACGAAAAATCAACTCCCAAGTGCACGTTTTTTTGCAACTTAAAGAAAGAAGACAAACCATGAGGATATAAAACTGGAAAATCGCAACTAACAACTCGATGGTGAACGTCTGTCTTCAACGTGGACTGAACGGGGCACCAACATACAGCATTGTTAGATAACAATAGATGATAGTTGGCGTGGTCCCTTAGAAGAAGATACGTGCATATGCCAGCTTCGCATTTCTTAATATAATTTTTTAATAGCTTTAAAAATGATTTCTCAATTTATAGTAGTTGCCAATAAATTGAAATTACATCGGAATTTTAAAAATGTATCGATTTGAGTTGACACAGTCTGACCTTTAACCCTTCGCTTCAACCAACCTTGACAGAACTCCGGGAATGCGCGAAGTGTGGTGATGGATGGGACAGCTAACCAATGAGCAACTTCGGCAAGGATCGGTGTCATTGACTGACCAATGAATCAGACGTAGAGGAGGGACTAATGTTTGCGACGCCACACGCTGCCCGGGTAACGGAGTTATGGGGTTGCACAGAATGTTGCCGGCGGCCAAGGAACTCCCGCCATTTTTCAATCTGGATGTCGCACTCCTGTTTGTTTTTGCAGCTCTTTGCACATCGCCGCGTATTTGGGGATAATTTAAGAAATAACAAAGACTATCATCAGCCTCGCTGGAGGAGTCAAACCAAGGTATCTCATCCTGACCGCGGGAAAGCGCGCCAGACCCCCTGACGAGCGCCTTCGTTTTGGCTACTGCTCCGCTCAGGAGCTCAGTTGGACTTACTTTTCTTTTATCTCCGTTTCTAGGAAGGTCTTTTCCCTTTTTTGGTGAATACCCATATTTTCAGTATTGGGACGTATAACATCTTTTGCGCCGAGCCGGGGCCATGACATCATCGGCTCACAGTAGCCAGCCCCGTCGCTGACCAGCCTGCTATGTGTTATTGTTTTGCGCTGAGGATCAAACCAGCCAACCGCTAGCTAGCTAGCCGGCTAGCTATGTCCCCCATGCGTATTGGGTACCCGGGAAACGTGGGAGGAACTTCGTAATTCCGGCGCTACGGATACATGTTAAAACTGTTTTGTGTTTTTAAGGGAATCCAGGTCAAGCTGTTAGGGACGTATTTATTTATCTATCAGTGCTTGCCGCTCTCTCGCTATGGCACCGTTGCTGGGCCGGAAGCCTTACCCGCTGATTAAGCCTATAGCCGAGCGGCCAGGCCCAGGAGAAGATGTCTACATCATCGAGCACACCAAGGAGGCCTTCAGGAACAAAGAGTATCCTTTCGGCTGCTAGTCACTGCTAGCTTCGCAGCTTCGGGTTTCGCTTTTAAAGACCCAAGTAAAACTTAGCCGAAACAATGTGAAGATCCGTTCCTTGTCGCGCGAGTTTTGGCGATTCGGTGGCAGTTAAAACACATTGTGCCCTTAAAGAGAATTTCTTATATTTTCACACCACCATATCTCATTTAAAAAATCCCTGATGGTTATTGCTGTGTAGTTGACTTGCTAAATTTACGGATTCTTTGTTCATCTTTGGTGACGGCGCTAAATCAATTTTACTTGATTTATACCTAGACACGCTTAATCTGTCTTGGTGGAATGCTTAACTTAAAGTATAGTGACAGCAAGCGAGTTTTAATACTTACGGTCGTCTCGCTGTGCTGTGTGCCATGTGCTTTATGTACTTGTTTTATTTTGCCTTAGGATCAAATGTCACATTCTTCATTAGTGTGGCTCCGTGGGTTCGCTCATCCCCAGGTGTAACTGTCTGCCGACATTCCGCCGGGTGGGCGGCCGCCTCGTCTGTCATGTTTGCATGGCGCGACTCGCTGGATAAGGGCGACTACGGAAAAACTCCCGAATACGTTATGCTTGTGGTCATATAATAACTTTCGACGTAGGCACAAACAAAAACACATTACGAGTTTTAAACGAACGGAGAAAATGTGTAAATCTTTTGCCGGACTCGCTTGTGGTTTCTTTATATCTGGAGAGTGAGTTTGGTATTTTTCGCGTTACATTGAAACTGCGCGCGGCTGCCTCGCGCGAATGACGGCGCGGCCAAGCGCGTGCCGGCGTCCCCGTGCGGGAAATGCAGGCCGCGCGACCCGATGGCGGCTCAGCCCGCCGTAGGCGCCCTTGTCTCCGAGGCGCTTCACCTTCCCATGTGTCTTTGTGTTGATGGCCGCTGCTCGCCTCTCTGCTCTGTACTGCTCTCGGAGTTTCTCAGACTCCGGGCTGTTTGGCATAGAGAAGCCGTTCCCCTACGTAACGCACAACCATCTTTAGTCCGATCGGGGACCCGAGGCTACAACAAAGGAGGCGAGCAAATCGGACAACGTGGGCAAGACTGTGATATTCTCATTTCTGATCATTTATATCTGTATGCCGTATAAATTTGATCCAGAAAACCACATTCAATTTCTAAACATGTTCACGTGTCGCTGAGCGTGGTATATGATCTTCGGAGTGAGGTGTAATTCGGTATATTAGTTTTTAAACTGATGTATGCTCTCTTGACATAGCCTAAATAGCCGATTCTTAATTATTCAGTGCAGTTGCCACAGACTTGCATCAATTATGAATGATCCTGTCTGCCGCAGGGCTGCGCGGGGACACCAGCCATTAAACCCTCATTCGGACAGCTGTCATACAACGAGTGTCTCGTAATGTGTTTGTCATATAATCATGTGCGATTATAGTTCCTTCCACCACCATCCACGACAACGAACCATGAAACCGTCGGCTCTTTTCCTGAGCGATAGCTTGCAGAGAATACGAGGCGCGCCTACAGAAGTACAGCGAGCGCATTTGGACATGCAAGAGCACCGGGAGCAGCCAGCTGACGCACAAAGAGGCCTGGGAGGAGGAGCAGGAAGTCACCGAGCTGTAAGCGCCCCTTTTTTAATTAGCCGTCCTTGTTTGCATGCATATATGCCTACGGTTAGTGGCACGTTTAACTCGGAACAGATGCCAGCGGGACTGATGAACGACCAGGATGCCTTTCTGAGATTAGAGGTCTGGCTGCTTGGGATTTATTGAGAACGTGTGATGCATATCTTTGTGTTAATTTCTCCTTGATTGCCTTAATTCGTTGTAGGTTATCTTTTGTGGCTCCCCCAAGCAGCAGAACCTATTCGCCATTGTGATCTCTGTAGGTGGCCCCCACAAGTTTACTCTTCAGTCCGTTATCCTCGTTGCATAGATGTTTAGGTCCTGTAGTCATTGTAAATAATAAAAATGTACTACATTGCCAGTCAAACATTATGTACTGAATTATTGCTATGGTGACTACATATAAATTGATATGAACATGATATCCATGCTAGATTTATATGTTTCATATCTTAAGTATGAAGGCTCTCCAGTCATTCCAGAGTTGACCTAGTAGCTGGACATGTCATTGTTTGACCTGATTGTGTCTCTGCCTTTCTGTTTGGAAAGACTTAAGGAGGAATATCCGGCATGGTTTGAAAAGCCAGTTTTGGAGATTGTCCATCACAACACCGTATCTCTGGACAAGCTCGTGGATCAAGCTTGGCTGGAGATCCTCACAAAGTATGCTGTGGATGAAGAATGCGATTTCTTGGTACGACAACCCAGCCTGCAGTTTGCCGATGAAACGGCCGGATTTATATTCTGCCCGTGTGTTTTCACTTGCATGTAATTTGGACTTAGTGTGTCCTTATTCTTGTGTTCCGTAATCTGAATGGAGTCATGCAAATTACCATTTATCACTTAAATAGTACTTCACCCTCTTATTGATTTTAAATTTTTTTGTGTATGCCTCTGTGTTAGTCATACTTTTGCGGCCCATGTCCGTAGGTAGGGAAGGAGAAGAGCCTGCGTGTGAAGGTGGTGAAGGTGCATCCCCTGGAGAAGTCTGAGGAGGAAACCCCTGAAAAAAAGCTTGACGGAGCATGCGATTCTCCCTCGAGCGACAAGGAGAATGCCAGCCAGGAGAACCAGAAGAAGGACTCTTCTAAGGAGGAAGACAGCAAGAGGGAAAGCCTCTGTAAGTGAGCTCTGGCCCTTGGTGGGTTGCCCTAAAGTATTATATGAGTCTCTGGCTTTGTAACACTGTACAAATGGGGCACTGTGCGGCTCAGCAGGGTGTCTATATCAGTGACCAGAAGGTCGCTGGTTTGAGGCCCGACCTCAACAGAATAGTCACATTTCCATTAGGTGCTTGTGCAAGGCCCTTAACCCCGTAAAATTCTCCATTGGTGCTGGATAAATAGTGTGTGTGTTATGTATACATTACATTGTGTGACTAGAAAACCTTTTATTCTGATGTTGTGGGGACCGTTTTTTCAGTCCCCACAACGGGGAAGCTCAGTTTTCTATAAATATATAGCTGCAATCAAAAAACTAAAAATGTCAATTCTTGTTTTTTCTTTGGTTACTTATGGTTAAGGTTAGGGCTGGGTGGGGGTTGAGATTGTCATTGTTGGGATTAGGGTTATGTCCATAGAAATGAACGGACGGTTCCTACAAGGATATGCATACAAATGTGTGTGTCTCATAGGAGGGTAAGATGGGATATGTGAAAAGAAGTATTCCGATGTAGCTGTACGTCTACTTATGCAAATGGTGGATCATTCCTTTTTTTGACTTGCTCTTATTTGTGTAAGGTGAGCGAGCTCGTCGGTCGCCCAGGAAGCTCCCCACCAACTTGAAGGAAGAGAAGAAGAAGTGGGTAATGCCGAAGTTCCTGCCACACAAGTATGACGTGAAGCTCATCAATGAGGACAAGGTGAGGCTATGACATCAGCCTGAGACATTGAGTAGTTTAACCCTTTGTTGCTTACGTCCTTTACAAAGTATTGTAAAGTTAAAGTAAATTTTGTAACCTTAGTTTTTTTTGTAAACTTAATTTTTGCTCTAATTTTGGTCTATATGTAACGCAATGAAAGCATGAAGTAGAAATCTAGCTAAACCAAACACGCGTGTCTCCTGTATGTTGTCATTTAACGTCAGTCGTTAATGTACCCTTACACTTTGCCAGGTGATCAGTAACGTGCCAGTGGACAGCCTCTTTCGCACGGAGCGGCCACCCAACAAGGAGATCATGCGCTACTTCATTCGCCATACAGCTCTGCGGCTGGGCACGGGAGAGAGCTCCCCCTGGGTTGTGGAGGATGAACTGGTGAAGAAGTACTCTCTGCCAAGCAAATTCAGTGATTTTTTGCTGGACCCACACAAGGTATCATTTAATCTGTATTTCAACGAAACGTAGTAAATAACTACAGTCGACTCTTCCTCATCGCAGGGGTCAGGGTAGGAGGCCCCCCTGAAATCTGGAAAAACCGCATAAAATTTTTTGAGCCCCTTGGCGAGCAAAGCGAAAAGTTAGTAGAAGCACGAGATACGCAATGATCTTCGTCTGTAAGCACGAGACAGGAAGATCACTGAGAGATCACTGCGAGATATCACGAGATGCTGCCGTGACACACTTGGCGTTCTCCAAACCAGCAGTTTACATATTTTATCCATTTATGAGTTACTGCATTTTTGTGCCATCTGCTCCTGTCGCAAAACTCCCAGAAAATTCCCATCTAATTTTTTATGCCAACCCGGCAATATATCCTACCGTGAAAGGGAAAGTTGCCACACAGAAGGATTGACTGTACCGTCCTTTTATCTGAGAATCTATTACCTGTTCAAGAGTTAACTGACATGAAATGGCTGAGCTGCCAATCAAAGCCTTATGTGTGACCCTTTAAATCTTCTTTACCGCGCAGCCTAACGCCACAACTGCAAGGTTGAACAAAAGCTATTTGTGGAACCCAAGAGTTCTTTTAATGACTGGAATGTTTCCATAAAATTGTATATAGATTTTAATGGAGGAGGTCATAAGTTCTCTTCTTGATGACTGTGCCATGCTGTTGAACCTGGTGATTAAGGACCAAAGGTCTGCCATTGGTTTGTGTGCCCCACTGGTTTTTGAAACCGCATCGCTCAGCATCTCTCCGCCTTCTTGCATAACTTTTTCAGTGTTTCTGATTGCTTCTCTTGAAGTTGAGATGTTGCTTGTCAAAGCGCCATGTGGCGTATAGGAAACAAGCTGTGCAAACACAGGCCTGTCCGTGAGGGCTGTAGCTTCAAAGCTCAGAGGCATTTGTGTGTATTAGTGCGTCGTGGATGTTTGTAAATCCTTTGACCATTTGAAACTGGGGAAGTTTTTAGCTTCTCAAAATGGAAGACCGACTTAAATTTGACATCAGTTGTTGATGTTATTTTGAATATTGACAGATGGGGTGGGGGAGGTATGTGTGTGTATGAGTGTGTGTTCATGTCCGCATGTGAAGCATCTCAATGAATGTGCATATTCATTGTACGGAAAGTACTGGGAGGGTGTACGGACAAGATACAAAGTCAGTCTTCCACAAAGACCGTGTGGACGACGTCTTCATTGCATCATCAAATCAAACAATGTGTTTTTTTTTTTCTAGTACTTTGCAGAGAATCCCACAGCTAAACGGAGAAGCTTAAGCACTTCGGAGGCCAAAGCGTCGAAGAGGCAGAAGATGGCAGGAGGGGATGCTGGTGTGATGAACGAGGGGGGGGAGAAACCAAAAAAGAAGAAAAAAGCCCCGCTTGGCACACAGCTGAGCCCAACCATCTGGGGTCACGTGCAGGTAGCGGGGGGGCCCCCCCCCCCCCCCCCGCCCCGCCGCGGCGGGGGGGCGGGGGGGCGGGGGGGGGGGGG
>JAODLD010000044.1:9095668-9109121 GCA_026781065.1 Mormyrops boulengeri | reverse complement strand
CACACCCACACACCCCTTGTTAGGTCCTCCTCCCTCAAGCCCCCCGACAGCAGAGTCACTGGCCACACTCCTGTCTTCTTGCTTATCACCGCTGATTGCCGTGGACCGGAAGCCATCACCTCAGTCTTATGCAAAGTGAGTAGTTTTCTTTGGGGTGGTGGGAGGGATGGTCAGATAATGGCTCTTTGAGTCACTAACTGCAGAAGCTCTTTTCTGTTTTTCGATGAATGCCATAAAAATACTTTCTTTCGAATGTTGTTCCAGGTATTGTTTAATGACCTGTATGCTACATTTTAATGGAAATTTCTTCTTCTCTGCATCCAGCATAGTTTATGGTCTAACCACATACTATAGGTATCTAGGAGTCTTGTTACTCCAACTTTCATATTTTTCCAGTTGACTCTTCCAGTTCCACTTCATGTTTTTTGGTTCCCCACAGTTTTCGAATGAAGCCCAGCTCTGTGACGGCCGTTCAGAAACCTTCATGTTACTGTCCTGCAAGGACACCTAGAGATTTGTTTTAAATAGTTCTCTGGCTGAAATATCGGACGTGATGTGACTTTCAGTTTCTCAAATGATTATGAGACATTTGCTTCTAAGGTTTGTTGATATCAGCATGTTCTTCCACCCACTCAATGCTCTTGGCTCCTGTACAGCCCAGAGGATCCACCACATGCTGTACAAGGTGTTTATTAACCCTTTTTTGAGTCTATTCTACAGCTGTGGCTGAACAGTCAGCATTGCCCAAAATGTTTCAGGGTTGTCAGGGATATTACTTATTTATGACTAAATGCATTGCAGTAATATGTCGGTCCTATTTCGCAAATCTCTGGCAAGTGTATGAGAAGTTTTTCATGTACTTCTTTGGTCCTCCGAATCTCTCCAGATGTTTCTGACAGTTGAAATTACTAGCTGGAAGCATGGCTAGACTTTACAGGCTTCATCTGTTCTGTAAAAAGCCAATTATCTTTGTTTTCAAGATCTCAGACGACTGCATGGAGGAACCCATGCTGTTCGAAGCGGACACTCCATGGTGACTCGGCCCTGGAATTTAACAAATTGAGCAACAGGTGTGTCAGCTTCTTTTTTCTGGACCTTTATCTCCTTTTAAAGAAGAGATAAAGATTTACCAATGGATACTGAACCTTCCAACCATGAAGCATACACAGGAAGATGAAGCACAGAAAGGTGAAGCACAGAATGGCAAAGCACAGAAATGTGAAGCACAGAAAGGTGAAGCCCAGAATGGCAAAGCACAGAAAGGCGAAGCACAGAAAGGCGAAGCACAGAAAGGCGAAGCCCAGAATGGCGAAGCCCAGAATGGCGAAGCACAGAAAGGCGAAGCACAGAATGGCGAAGCACAGAAATGCGAAGCACAGAATGACGAAGCACAGAAATGTGAAGCACAGACTGGCGAAGCACAGAATGGCGAAGCACAGAATGGCGAAGCACAGAAATGTGAAGCACAGACTGGCGAAGCACAGAATGGCAAAGCACAGAAAGGCGAAGCACAGCACGGCGAAGCACAGAAAGGCGAAGCACAGAAAGGCGAAGCACAAAAATGTGAAGCACAGAATGGCAAAGCACAGAAATGTGAAGCACAGGAACGCACTGTGGGCACCCACATGTGCAATCACAAGCTGGAAGGTGGGATTTAAACTCACAACCAAGTGACTAGGCGCAGATGAGATGTAAAAATGCAAAATGAGCAGTAAATATGAATGAGAAACTTAATGATTACTTAATGATTTATCTTCCGTAAGTACTTAACTAGTATAGGGTTACAGTAGCAGAGATGTCATGTTTAATTTTGTTCCAAGAGGTCGCCTCAGTTTCTACCATGTTAAAAGATGTTAAAACACTTTGCACAGAACTGCAGTCACACATCCTTTGGAGAGAATTCTATTTTGGTCTCTTCTGTTAGTTGTCAGTGTTAGAAGCACCTGATTTTAGTGGAGAGATCCAGACAAGCACATGTCACCTAGAAAAACGCTAAGCAGATGCACAGAAGTGGCAGATTAGTGAGAAACGGGGGGGGCACTGGCAGGGGAATATCGAGCCATGGAGTATCTGAGGATGGGAACAAACCTTGAGGAGAGATTTTGCAGGGCCAGTGGAGAGATGAGCCCTGAGATAGTGTTACTATGGGGAGGGGGGGATTCTAGCACAGTCTGTCTGGTTAACAGGGGACCCCTGGGGGGGGGGGACATTCAGGACTGACCTCCGTGTCTCCAGTACGAAAACAGTTAACAGGAACCTCACAGTCTCACCATGATGTCAGTGGGATGATGTGGGACGACTGGACTGAGAGCAAAGCCAGTGAGAGAAAGAGAGAGAGAGAGAACCTCAGGAAGTACTAGGGGTGAGAATTAGTGGGGAGAAGGTTACTCACAAAAGTAATCCATTAAAGACAGAGGTGGAAAGTTCAGGTCCAGAAAGTACAAATCCAGAATAAGGTTTTGTTCCAACCAACCAGCTGAGTTCTCTGTGTCTGCGACTCTTTATATTCCACTGGTTGGTTGAAACAAAACCTTGGTCTGGATTTGTACTTCCTGGACCTGAACTTTCCACCTCTGTCTGTCATGGATTGCTTGTGTGAGTAGCTTCCCCAACACTGCTGAGGATGAGCAGGCAGGGCAGAAAGCCAGGATCTACGTGTGTCAGGATGTCTGTATAAAGCTGGAAACTCTTCTGCAGGTTAGCTGTGTTAGCCACTTACATACTTAATGTTAAGAATTCTCGCACTAATTTTTCACGAGGATGTATCAAGCGTGGGGGGGTGGGGGGTGGGGGGCTGTAGCCTTGTGCCTCTTGTGACCGTCAATGTCCCCCATCACTCACGGCTCTCACAGCCCCCGCCTACTGCCCTGTCTCCCACAGTCTGTGAACAATGGTCTGGGGGGGGAGGCTCTTTGTGCCTGTGCAGAGCCCGGAGCAACCTGGGTCTCTAAGCGCGGGGGGGTCACTTCTCACCCACAAGCACAGATACCCACTGAGACCCACAGATACCCACTGAGACCCACAGATACCCACTGAGACCCACAGATACCCACTGAGACCCACAGATACCCACTGAAACCTGATCTGTCCACCTGATTTATCTGGAACTCAAACAGCGCCAGTGGGGGGTTAAAAAAAAACTGAATCATTAAAGGTGAATGGCTTCTTCCACTCAAAATGTAACACAAGCAGGGCCACACCGCGTGCTGGCGTCCGCGCCTTCTGCTCCTGAGCCCAGAGTGGCCTCCTAGTGTCTCCCCGGCCACCTGACAGGTGTTACGATGGGCTGAAGCCCTTAAGAACATCAGGGAGGGCCGCCTTACGGCAAGTGAGCTCCTCACGGGCGGACGTCTATTTCCGGGACAAGAAGAACAGCTCCTTTCAGCGGCGATGACAACAACAGCGGCGGGTGTTTAGCACCCTCAGTAACCGTGACAGCTGATGGGTTTGGGGTTGGGGGGGGGGAAATACACAAGCCCCCCCCCACCCCCACCCTTAATCCTTCCCTGTTTCCTGCTGACAGATGTGATAACGTGACGTTGTGGGCAAGCTCTGGCGCCAGGCTCTTTTACTGCCTGTTGCTTGTGCTCGTAATCACCTCTGGAAGGTGGGCATGTGTGACGTGCACGGCAGGCCGCCTGCTGAGCGGGGGGGGCGGGGGTGGGAGAACTGGACCAGAGACTGGGAGGTGGGGTGTGGGAGAGGGGTCCACTCGACCCAGCATTGCCATGCTAAATGATCCCGTCCTCAGCCCTAATGATCTCAATTTAGGCTGGCTATTTCAAACCAGGGGTATTTCGCTGGAATCTTCCTTCTTGCTGATGCAAGCTTGTATCAACACAACTCCCCCCCCCAAAATCCCCTTGACACTGGCAACAGATGCTGCAAGGCCTCACATCCACTTTAGGACGAGTGCACGTCCAAGGCTGACTCTCACAGGGCCAGAGCCCTGTGGTGCATGTGTGTGAGCAGCGACTGTGTGTGTTTGTGCCTGTGTGCCACTGGAACATCTCTCTTTTCCTGCCATTTGACCTTCGGAAATATCCCTGGACCCCTTCCAGGCTCTGCTTTCCAGGGAAGCGGCCCTCAGCTCCGCAGCTGCAGCCTCCGTGGTCCCACAGGGGGCGCCGAGCAGCCGATCATGCACCCGGCCCCTCCGCCTCTTCCCTGCAGGTCTCGCAGCAGCTGGTTTTACCAAATTACCCACACCCCAGGTTTTTTATCGAAAGCTGACAAAGATGTTACCTGTCCTCTGCTTGCCCCTTCTGTTCCATCTCAGTGGGGGGGGGGTGTATTTTTGAACCCCCCGGGTATTCTGACAGTTCCAAAGGAGCTCATTGGGGTTAGCTGGGGCCTCCTCATCAGTCTTGTGCCTCCTGGACGGCAGGACGCCGAGGCCGCCAGCTCCTTTTGGCCGCTGCCTGCTCCCGCTGCACCCCCGCGCCTTGCTCTTGGGGGCGGCCTCTTACATCACCACTGGGCTAAAAATGGCCGCGGCGGGACGGGCCGCTGACCAGGGCCAGTGTTTCGGCTCGGCTTCCCACGCGCCCTCGGGCAGGGATAAAAAAACTCGCGAGCCCACGCTGTTCTGGCGCCGCCATGCTGTCGACATAGTGACCCTATTTCTGATGGCTACTCATCACATTCCTTTAGATTCATCACTTTGTCACATAATTATAAGTCTGGGGGGGCACGGTGGTTGGCCTTACACCTCTAGGACCAGGGTTCAAGTCTCTGCCCTGGCCTTACATGTATGGAACTTGCATGTTCCCCCAGGTTTCTTCTGAGTTCTCCAGTCGCTCCCCCCGTACAAAAACATGCTAAGTGAATTGGAGTTACCAAATTGTCCTTAGGTGTGTGTACCTGCCCTGTGATGTGTTGACGCCCCATCCTAGGTTGTTCCCTATCTTGTGCCTCTTGTTTCTGGGATTGGCTCTGGACCCCTGCGATCCTGCGTAAGACAAACAGGTATGGATGGGAAATGAGAACAAAGCAGGAGACAAATATAACTCTCAGGATTTTACAAGACTATGTGCAAACGTCAACATTTTGAGGGCCATCTCCCATAGCTGTGGATTTTATATAGCCATCACACTGGTAATTAGTGATCGTTAAAGCAGGAAATGTGACATAATCTGGTTTATTTAGCTGTAAAACAGCAGTTGTATTTGTATCCTGTCAGCTCAAAAACAGCGTTTACCCGGCGGGACATCAACTTTCCCACACGAAATCTACTTTGCTGAAATAATGTTATTTCCAGCAGATATTTTAAAGATGATGCAGCCCCTGTTTTCTCTCTCTCTCTCTCTTTCCGCGCTGAGGCTCACTGGGACGTCTTGAACTTTGTTGTGTTTCCATTTTAGCTGACACCCAGTTCCACTCCCACTGTGGCAATTTCACGCTCCCAGGCCACATCGTCCTGGTTTTAGGCCGTGTCTATAGCAAAGGGCCACACTCACTCTGAGCCCCGGAGGACGGTGTTAAACACGAGGATGACAGGAAGATGGGGTGACACAGAGCGTGCTGGGAGACGCTTTTCCTGGTCTCTGTAGTCTTTACACCTCGGTTATGATACTGGTAACCCAATGCCGATCTCGTCCCTGGCATCGGGTCCCTCCTCACTGCAGAAGGAATGCAGCAACAGTGCACCTGCCAAGATCCGCACCTGAAGACGGGCCTCGGATGACAAGCCCTCCCGCGAGGTCTGATCCTTTAGCATATCTGCCTGGATCTGTTTCAGGATCAGAGAAGTGCCACAGTGTGCTGTCTATGGCTGGTTTCACAGCGTCCGGCTTGCGTATGTGCAGACTCACTGTATATTTCGTGTAGATTTTAAACAACAAAATGATTTGTAGGCTCTGTTGAGAGCAAAACCACAAGTTTTAATAAATGTGTTTGCAGTTGAATACCATCAAGTCCCCTGACACCAGTGTCAACCAAAATATTAACTACCATAAAATGCATTTTGGTCATGGTTCATAAGTGGGGGGAAAAAAATTGTCAAAATGACAGTTAAGAAACCCATGGTGAGCTACAAGTCACACAGGCAAACACTGTGCACATAGTAAAAAGTGTATTTGCTTGAAGGAGTGTCACGTTCTGGAAACAATGTGTCAGAATTTCCAAGCCTGTTGTCAAAGTTAGTTATATAATGATTTCAAGTTAATGAGTACCATCCGATTATAGCTTTCCAACCCCCGCTTTCTGCCTTGGCTTGGCCCCCCCATGACCCTGACTAGATTAAGTGGTTGGAAAATGATTCTGATGAAAGGATGTGAAGTTAACTTGAAAGAAAATGGTTTCTGTCATTTATATTGGGATTGATTTGAAAATGAAGGCTCCTGGATTTACGATATAAGGTAGTCATGCTTCCCGTTGTAAGTCAACGGCCCCTGGGAGGTGAGACTCTGTAGTGGACAGTGAAACTACAGGACCGAGGTTTAATTGGAGCCCGTCCCTTGCCGATGCTCATCCGGTTAATTTAAGAGTTGCTCTGACACTTCGGATCCAGACGTTTTCGAGATTTTATCGAGCGAGGGCTCCGCGGGGAGGGTTTGTCAACGTGGTCGACGCCAGCGGTCGTGACAGAGCTATAAACGCAGATGAGGAAGCGGCAGCTGCAAACGCAGTGTGAAATGCCGTCCGTACGCATCACATTTAGCGGCGGTCAACGGGACCCCCCCCCCTCCACTGCCATCCTTCCCCACAACCACCAATCCTGCACTTCTCCTCCCCCAGCAAATCCATGGTTTTCCATTTTCCGCCACATGGCAGGAGGGAGAACCATATCACGGTGGCGCGATATGACCAGGATCCAACACCAGCGAGAAAGTCAGACATTAAAACAGCACCACAGTTACACACACGCATACACACACTGGGGACACGCAGACACATATACCCGTGTTTATATTCGTATCTTTGTGGGGACTCCATTTCTATGGGAAAAACTCTAATCCTAACAATGACAGCCATAACCCCTACCCAGCCCTAACCTTAATCATAAGTAACCAAACAAATGTCAAAATAGGTTTTTGTCATGTTGTGGGGACATTTGGTCCCCACAATGTAATATATACATAACCCACACACTCACACACCACTGTCCCAATGCGTGTCCCGCTGGTGACCTGGATCCTTGATCCGCCAAACCGGTTCTCAGTTTTGGCACCGCCCCCCTCGATGATACGGGGAGTGCGTGTCAGGGAGCAATAAGGGACAAAGCAGTGTGCCGCGTCTGATCTCCGCGACTGTACCGAGAGCTTTCTTCCCTCCAGGATGGGGTGGCTAGCAAGCGAAGGGACACGGGAAGAAAAGAATGTCCAATGTGTGAACACCACCTCCCACCCGCACACACCCTCACCTCGCCACCCGCACGTCTCAAAACAACCGCAGAGTTAATTAAAAATAAACAGGAGCTGTTAATCTCTGCCCCTCAGGCATGTCGATTAATGCAGAAAATGAAGAAGAGATTTCTCACGTGAAACAGTCCTCTGTAGGTCGACATATCTGGTATCAGTTGCTGCGTTGATGGTTCTAAAAAGACCTGCATGGGAAAATACTGGAAGCATAAAGTCATTCCACAGCAGCTAAATAAGAGTAATAATAATAATAATATTTATTGTACTGTCACTGCAGTCATTGCACAGAACAGTAAAATATCATTTAGTGGCACTGCAGCTTATAGTACACAATACACAAAGAAGTACTATTTAGTTATTGGTTTGTTTATGTATTTGTTTGTTTTATTTAACAGGGACAGTAGACAGTTAGTAACTGTCCCAGAGTTTGGTAAAAAGCTAAATTTCATCTGCAGTCCCTGTACTAGACTGTACGGTTTTAAACAATGTGCTACACCCAGACTGACTGATTAATTTGTAGTGTCTTTTCTGTTGTCCACCAACAGAGTCAGAATTAGCCAGAAAGACTGGACGTGTATACCTATTTAGTGTCAGCCAAAGTTCTGCTGGTGCCCAGTGGGCAACTTGCTGCTTTGCACAGGTCCCAAGCAGTGAGAAAGTGAGGGCATCCCCACCGAGGATCAAGTATGCCTGGGAAGCGAGCTGTGTGAACCGCTGCTTTGCTAGCGCTGCCCCGGGCTAGGGGGCCTGTCCGCTGTCCAGAGAACCATGAAAGACCACCGCCAGAATGCCCGCTAGCCCCTGGCACGAGGATCTCTCAGACTGACACATCTGGTGGCAGGAGGGAAGGGGCCCACAATCTCTGGAGCCTTTCTACGTACACAAGACCAGAGAGACAATGGACACTTTTTTTTTTTATCTGGGAAATGGCCAGGAAAAGAAAAACAAACATTAACTGGAGTGTCTGAACCTTTAGCACTTCTGCTACCCCATGATTCTCCATGGCAGATAGTGCTGAACATTGACGCGATTCCAATAACCCAAACCTAACCCTAACCTGACCAAAAAATAAGTTCCATCTCTTGGCAATAAATGGGAGAAATGTAAGACAAAATGATTATAAATCTACTAATTTATGATCTAAGGTTAAAATGTAGATGTTTGTTTAAAATGTCGATTTAAACAACTCAGAGCCATGTATTTCTGAAAACTTAGTTTTAGTGGTGCAGTGTGGATGAGTGAAAATGGAGACTTAAGAAAAAGAGAACGCTCCTAAAGGGTCCTAATTGGTCCCTAATCATCACATGACCCATCCCTCTCATCATGTGATTGGTCACATTTTGACCCTGCATTGAAGGAAGCAATATTCCAACAAGATGGATTTGAAAGAGCTGCTTTCGTTGGTGCTTCCTGTTGCTGACCAGTACGCAACTAACTATCACGTTACATATATGCATATATGTGCAAAAAGAAACTAATTTACCTGTCACTGGCTATACGCGCATGCCCAATGTGAGCCAATAGCAGCTACGTTATATGCATTTTCTCTCGTGTCAATACAGATCAAAATATTTCTGTAAACTTTGTGAAAATGTCTGTGTGGATGATCGTTTTTGTTAAGGAAGACGCTACAGTGTGGACGTAACATACAGTTGTTGTGCACTCCGCAAGTAGTCAAGCAGAAAATGAACCGTGATTTACCTAAAGTCAAACATAATGTGGCGCCGGGTGGAACGAAGCCTCGTAATGGCGGTGGCGAACAAACACAATGAGGCACGGACTTTCACAAAGTTGCCCTTTTAAGGCGATCAACAACACAAAGACATACTGCCAGAGAAACACGGGGAAGTTACACTAAGGACAGTAAGGCATACACACAGTGGGTACTTACACATTGACTCAGACAAGTCAGGCGTCAGCCGGGCACAAACACACGTAAAGGTACACGCGACAGCCGGGCACAAACACACGTAAGGGTACACGCGACAGCCGGGTACAAACACACGTAAGGCAAACACACGTAAGGGTACACGTGACAGCGGGGCATAAACACACGTAAGGGTACACGCGACAGCCGGGCACAAACACACATAAGGGTACACGCGACAGCCGGGCACAAACACACGTAAGGGTACACGCGTCAGCCGGGCACAAACACACGTAAGGGTACACGTGACAACCGGGTACAAACACACGTAAGGCAAACACATGTAAGGCAAACACACGTAAGGGTACACGCGACAGCGGGGTACAAACACACGTAAGGGTACACGCGACAGCCGGGCACAAACACACGTAAGGCAAACACATGTAAGGGTACACGCGACAGCAGGGTACAAACACGCATAAGGGTACACGTGACAGCCGGGCACAAACACACGTAAGGGTACACGCGACAGCCAGGCACAAACACACATAAGGGTACATACGACAGCCGGGTACAAACACATGTAGGGCAAGCACACGTAAGGGTACACGCGACAGCGGGGTACAAACACACATAAGGGTACATGTAACAGCCGAGTACAAACACATGTATGGGTACATGCGACAGCCGAGTACAAAGCACAAGAAGTATCTGTGCTAACAACAAGTACACACTAGGGCTATTAAGTGCTCACGAGCATGCTGGGATATTCAAATCCCACCAGTGTTACAATATTTAGTCAACATTCCAGACAACTGTTTACTTTGTAATGTACAAAAATTCATATTTGTTGACCGTTCGGTAATTAAGCAGCAACCAGGGAACTTCGTCTTTATTTAACTGACTCTCTGGACCACTATTTGTTGTGTAAGATGTACTAGTAAAACAAAACTGTGCCCCACATGAGCCATTCGCTGATACCTTCTCACAGTCCTCTTTGAAAAAAACCCCAGACGGCTCATTTTAAGACATCTTTTATTCTATTTAACGGATGTTCCGGCAAACAGCTTGAGCAAATTGCTAACAAAATGTCTGGCCAAACCTCGGTTCTGCTGATGCTGAGCCCCTCCGGCCCATTTTTATAACCGCGCCAATCACTGCCCGCAGCAGCGACACCAGCTACGTATTACACCTGGGGGGGCGTTGGCAGGGCTCCGCAACAAGGAATCGGGCAGCGTGAAGGGGGCTAACTAGCTGCACATGGCCCAGCTGGGGCCTTTACAAGCAGGCCGGAGCGTCTCGCCTGAATAACGGGCAGCCTGCTGGCATGACCGCCCGCCGCGGGGCGTCCTGTTTATGGGCCGTGTGTTTTTCTGTAAACAGGCCCAAGTGCAGCAACACAATGCCGGTAATCACTGTAACGGAGCTGCTGCTTCCTGGATGGAGGGCACAGGATGCAGGCGGGGGACTGTGTCCTGCAGAAGACTTCATCAGTGAACATGTCCCCCTTTCCAAACAGCTCCACAAACACGACTGTATCCATGGCTGTGTCTGAATTCAGGGGCTGCATCCTTCTTAGGCGGCATTCGAAGACCAAATGCATCACAGCGACGCAACAATGCCGTGCCATTTCGAAGGGTCCTGCAAATGCGTTCATTGGCAAGGGATAGGACTGCTTCTTTTGGTGAAGTTGGGGACAGGTTTGAATTATTAACCAAGGACCGGTAGGTGTCTTCAAATTTGTTTTCTTCCTAGTATGTGGAATACTAACAAAAAAACAACAAAGACGATATGCAATACACACTCCAAGGTAAAAAACACACAGTGGTTATTTGTGTAACCTCTTTCTTCTTAGTAGGTAACGCAAATCACACTAAAGTTTCCCGGTCACATCACCAAGGCAACTTTCATTGAAACACTCGCCGTCTGGAAAAGAGCATAGTCTTGGCTGTTGTTTCCCTTAAAACAATCCCTCTACAAGGCCCTGACATCAGCAGGTATCAGATGCTAAAGAGTCGCTTCAGCTGCACTCTGTTTGGACTCAAGGGCAAAGCCTGAACCAATAGCCTGACCTGAGCTGGCCTTTTAAAATGAAACCAGCCATTTGAGTGGCCATTGTCTACATGAGCTATGAAGGAGAGCGGCTGCTCTCCTATTTGCCTCAATGTTTTGGCTGGGGTCAAGTAACAAGGAACCCTGTGTTTTCGACATGCCAAATAATTAAAGTGCAGGTAAGTGTTGGCAAGGGACAGACCCGGCCTTGTCTGGCTGTCAAGAGAGTGGCCATCGTTGATTCTCTCCCACCTGGAGTCCATCCTTAGCACAAAGCCACCTCTATCCAGCTTCCCTTGGTTGGGTCAAACCAAAGACTCTTTGTCAGAGGGTCACGTCCTGCGGTTTTGTGCTGAGACCTCGATTATATCTCACCCTAAAATCACAGTCACCCTTGTGGCAAGTTATCAAGCACCACCGGCTATTTCCAGCCTACATACATGAAAAGTAGCTCAGTGCCCACAGAACAGAAATACGCTCTTTGGAAAAATCACCTCCTGAAACAAACGTCCCCACCACTTTGGGTGTTTGGTCAAACCGCAGGCAGAAGTGAAACCTCTCATTCAGGAAGTATCGGTCAACTCAGGTACTTATAACCTGCAGAGGGTCATAGGAATCGGGGACTGTGGTCAGACACATATTAGGGGGGGGGGGTCTTTGTGCCTTCTGATATAGCAGTGAGCATACAAACAAGTTATTTTTGATTTATTAAGACTAAAAAGGGGAGCACTCCAGTCTGGACAACACTTAAAACCAGGAACTATAGCAAAAACACCTTGTATTCTTGGGCTGGTGTTTTTCTTCCCAGTTATTTTAAACCCAGTTTAAAAGCCCCCCCTTCCCTGCCTCGGTGCCCTCAAAACATGCTATGCTCTCCACTAATATAGTGTCCGTCAAGCATATAACTTGTAACAGCCTGGGTGCACTGAAGACAGGGTGTGCTTTCCACTAATACAGTATCTGTCAAGCATATCCGTGTGCCCCACATGCTACAGGTCACGTGACACAATGGAGGGAAAACTCCCAGTCCTGCAGGAGGCACTTTTACTGGCTTAACGCAACACTGCATCTCGCTCTCGCCGCTTGCTTATACTCAGCCGGGGAATTCAGCATTATCTCAGCCAAAACACAAAGAGATAAAGTCAAGCAAATGTGTAACGGCAAAAAAATTCAGGGCCAGTTTCTTCATGGACAGTACGACATTCCAGGGAATATTAATATTTCATATTAATATTTCATTCAATGCTTTCAGTAAATTATTTTAAACATTTGTTAATTGCTAGTAGCAGAAAATATATACACTTAAGTCAATTTTAGCAATGTAACATTAAAAAATAGCTATAAGCTAATAAACACAATTTTACCAAGATAACCAATTCTTTTATAAAAAAAATCAAAGAAAATGTGTAACTATGCCTTCCTGGACAGTAGTTCAACAGGTACAGCATTGTGCTGATAATGCGAAGGTTGTGGGTTTGAACCCCACTGAGCACATATTGATTGTAACCTGTCCTAATACTTACATTGTGTAGGATTAGATACATGGATGAAGTGTAATATCTTCAGGCACTATCAAAGAATTTTTCCCTTAATCAAAATTGCAGTAAAAAATAATTCTACAATAAACATACTTTGAAGGAAGCCAAGTGTTCGGCAGTCCTGTTTAGAATGAGATGGCGGATAGAGACCCTTGCGGGGTTAGTGTTTGATACCGGAGCATGAGACTGTGAATCTTTGGTAAGGGAACAGCGTGAGAGTGCTGGAGTGTCGCAGGCAGGGTGCCTGAGATGCACACAACTCCCCAATGGTGAACTCAGTCACACGGCGGCGCCAGATGACAAACACCCCCCACCCACGCTGTCAAAGCACTTAAAAAAAAATAAAAATAATAATGTGCTTTGACCCGACACAAGCAAACATCCTCTCCCTGCCCAGAAGATTTTACATGAGTGCGTGTGTATATAGTCTCAGAGAGACAAAGACTACAAAAGTCCAAAGACAGAACCTGAAGATACAGGCATATCACGCCCCAGAGGGCCTGCTGGGTGGGTGGCATATAGGATCACTGTCTGCTGCCTCTCTTCTGCTTTTAGAAATCTTTAAAAGCAGGTCATGAATGTTGCATCGCTTTGCGTCCACCCCCCCCCACCCAATCCACCCCCTCCAAACCCCC
>JAODLD010000044.1:9080183-9095652 GCA_026781065.1 Mormyrops boulengeri | reverse complement strand
ATCTTCTGTAGATCCCCCTCTCTCTAGAGGGGCTTTGTTATCTCGGCGTCGAATGGGGAGCTGCCTAGCAACTGAATCAAAATGGCAGCTTGAAAGGGGCAAGCTCCCAAACATCTGACCTACATAATGCGCACCCTTTGATCGTTTAGTCTGCTTAAGTGATGAGAGAGCTGATGTAAGTTTGTCACTCTTTTCGCATGTTTACTTGTCGTCACTGTCTCTCCAGTCATAAACATTTGGCGGAGGAAGAAAAAACAATTATAACAGGCCTTGCAAAGTTGTAAACCAAGCCTTCACTGAGCAGTCACCGAATGCAAATGTAACAGCCCCAAACGATAATAACGCAACCGGTTCTTTTAACAGCATATAACATACAGTTGCATAAATCTACTTAAGACCATATAAGAAAAAAAATGCTTGGTGTTTTCATGAGTTGCAGCAGCAGCATTAAATGGATCTGGAATATGGTGGGCCAGATGACATATACTTGAAGTTGTGTCAGATGGCCACGTGTCGGGGAAGAGAAGCTTCTCTCGGTGGTTCAAAACATCGAGGTGTCATTGAACGCAAAGAACAAGGTGGAGCATATGCAAGACATATCATACCCTGCATGAGACAGGTTGGTATAAATAATATATCTCGGGGCAACATCCGAAAGACGGGAACAGCAGGCTCTTGGATGCGGGTAAAGAGTAGGAGGCGGAAACGTCAAAGGACGGGCTGTGAGACAAAGTTAAAAGCGGTGCTGTGCAACTTCGCTGGAAGCACCCAATCCTACTGCTTCTCTTTTCCCCCCAAAGATTTCCGAATGTGCGCAAACAGTCTCTCAAAAGTTAGTCTGCCTTCTAAGCGAACCCGCCTTTCCCTCTCAATACCACCTTTGCTGTAAAGGCAGTTCAAGTGTAAGATGCACGTTGGCGGAAATCGGCCATGCTGTACGGGATCTCGGCGGTGACCGGCCGGACCTCACTGGAAACGGCAGATCAGCCAGGGTCCAGCTGAATGCTGGGACGGGGGGAGGGTAGGCGGGTGACAATTATGCCTTTGGTACTTATGCATATGCGTTACGGGTGTTACTGGCGTTTCGGGTTTCCTTGTTTGGGGGGGAGGGGGATGTATGTGACAGACCGTGAGCCCACCAGGTGGGGAGAGGCCGTGTGGATTGCCCCAGCAGACCTACTTTAGCGGAAAAACCTATTTGGGCATGCAGCCTTTTCAATGGCCTGCCTTCAATGGCCTGCCTTCAATGGCCTCATTTCCACATCAAACAAGCCCAGGAAAGGGATAGTGCCCGGGGGTGGGGGGTAATGAGGAACTCTTTTTTTTTCTTCCTGCCTTCTCGCTTTTTCTGGCTTTTTGGGGGGGTGGGATTGGCAGGCGATGTTATAATGATCCCCTTTAATCAAACATATGGTCAGACAGAGACCTTTTATGCGGACCACCAGACAATTACACTTTTAGTCTGCTACTGTATCTTGTCCTCCACAGTGAGCCACAAGCATTCACCCTAAGCACACCAAGACACCCAAAGCGTAGGATTCTGGGAGGGAATGACAAATAGGAGCTACCGTGGTAAAAATGAGATGTTTCCAGGGTACATGTGAAAATTGGTGACTAAAAACCAGTGACAGTAAGTTTCTTCTCCCATGGCTGAAAACACTAACAGTTAATTATTACCATCTCCTTATGTTTCTGAAACCAGGCAAATACTGAACTTAACGAACTTAATGAAACTTTGCTTGGACAGACTCCCACTATTGATCTGGACTGAGAAAAATCGCAGCTGTTGGAAAGAATAATTTCGGTTTATCTAGGTTTTTCGGACAAAACTAGCATTGTATAACAACGTATCTGGAAAATCTGGGGATTCGATCACATATAAATGATTTTCAACATTCCCCTAGCCTTCTAAACTGTGCTTAGAAAACTAAGGTTAACATGAAACAAAAAAATATCAAGAAGTTTCACAGGAATGGGTGAAAAAAGTTGTGCTGTTTTTTTGTCTCTCTTAAGGTATACTGCACATGTCCACTGACACCCGCTGATGTTACTACATCTTTTACGTCCTTTAAGTAAACGTGTCTGAAGATGATGTCAGTTGGAAATCAGACGAAGTCCGGGCTCTTTTTGTTTACCGACAAAGCGCGTGTATCTCGATCAGTTTGCTGAAAGCAAAGGCGCATTCATTGATTTACGCCGCCAACTCCAAAACCAACACCGCCTTTCTAATAGAGCCTAATGTAATGGCGGTTTTACAGTCCAAGGAGGTACCTCTGCCAAGCCATGGACAATGTCTGCGAAAGCAGGGGGAAAGGGATGGGGGGGGGGGGTAGCGACACAGAAAGTGGGAAAATCTGTAGGAAGGACACTAAGATTTATGGAGCACTCAAAAGTACCTGACAGAATTACAGCCATATTTACAGCTTCGCGTAAAACAACAATACGGCGTGTAATGGAGCTGGCGCGGTTAAGATACATGTAACCTGGCATCAAATCACGCAACGCAAACGTCTTATTTCATGAATATGTCCGCGATCCGGCTGTTTGCGGCGTAACGCGGCTTCTCCCCTCGCGTCGCGGCTCGTTTGGGTCCGCGCAGCTTCGCAGGTGGAAACGCCGCACTTTTAAAACTTGGTGGTGCAGTTCAGTCCTTCGGGGGAGAAACAAAGCCTTAAGCGTGCCTGAAAACACAGGATGGAAAGGGGTGCTGAGTCATCGCGAAAAGCCGGGCTGAAAAACAAAAATCAAATCAAAAATTAAACTGCACCCAGATTTGGGGAGACACGCATCCTAGTCTAGTATGGAGAAATGTTATGTCTATGTTTATATGACTCAGAAGTAATGAAATGCAGCAGCTCATCACCGATACAGAGTTTGATCTAATTGGTATTGTTTGCCGTGCCTACACTCGATAAGCAATTCAACGACGAATGAATAGGTGGATGTCCGTTCATTAACATCTAGTAAAAGATTTTCCTGATTTTGGCTGAATACGCCGCTCCGTAAAAGAGCATTTATTTAGAGTGCAAAATATAAATAAAACTCCAGGCGTTGTAACTGCGGATACTCTAGAAGGGCAAACACACATTCAACCGCGGTGACTTAATACGCTTGAGAATTGCACGCAAATGTCGGGTAATGTGACATATTATGCCACGAATCAGACACATGCGACAAAAATTCAAGAAGGGGAAACCTGATATCATGCGGCAAACAGCCTGTGGCATTCAATCAAAGACTTATCACTGACCCATAAGTAACAAGTGCGATTACGGATCTGCAGCCGTATGATAAAAATATTTAGACCAGCAGTACGATTGCTGTACGAAAACACGAAAACTTTTTCATATGCTTTCCATTTCAAACCTTCCTGATTTCTTTGCATTCGCAGCACTGTGTTCTGCTAAGTAACATCATGCCTCCCCCATAATTAATCCCAGGAAAAATATGAAAACACGGAAAGACGATATTTCAAAACAGCCCGAGGGAGCTGTGTTCTGTTTATTGGTAAAAACGGAAAGCTAAGATGTGCAACAGTGGTGTTTTTCCCCAATTTATAATGTTGCAAAGAGTTGATACGCATCGTGCGATCACCAGCTGAGCCCATCGACAAACGCAGCCATACACAGTATGATCACAGAACGAATGTAATCAGACACAAACAGAGGGAACAATTCGACTTTTCCGCTCGCTTTATAAATCTTTTTTTAGTTTTTCAGCATATCCTAGGGAGGTTTATAAACGGCGCACCGGTAAAGTGAATGACAAAATAACAGCAGCTGTCAAATTAGCCATAGGGAAAGGAGTACCACGCTGGATTTGAGCCTTAGTACAAAATATTTTGAGGCTAGCTTTTAATGCACTTAATTCGATTCGAAAAAATGGCCTAAATTTAAGAACGATGGGGTAAATGATTTTAGTAAACCGCATTTTATTATTCTTCATAATGTGTTCCGAAATAGCGGAGTGCACATTTGCAAGTTTCAAATTCAATTTCAAGCGGGGAGGCAGAGACGTCGGACCGCGTCTTTCTGCATGATTTAACAGGAACGCCGATGATTCAGAGTCCGGGCGAAATGGGGGCCCCCAGACCGTCTCTGCATCCCGACTTCAAAGAGCGGAGGGAGGAGCGAGAAAGCACGCGGCACAAAAGATGGATCAGCGGAGGATTAAGGGACAAATTAATAATATATGTTGTGAGGGGAACAGGCACGTTTAAAGGCATACGCATGCGTATAAAAGAAAATCTGCAATAAGGCTCATTAGAGTAGCTATTCTAAAAACTGCCAAACGTATACTGATAAAAGCCTGACATATTACTACGCCCAACTTAAGTTGAAGCAACAGTCTCCAGTTCCTTCTACATAACAAAGTGCTACACTCCTCAGAGGAATAAATGCAGACGGCTACCTGGCTCTCATTTCACTAATCCGCACTCCGAGAGTAACATTCAGACTGCCTGTGAAAGATCCCACTTATTCCCATAGATACAGGCCACTTCTCAGAGGACCGTTATGAAACTTCTGCGGAGACACTAGGGAGCATAAACACCTCCAGCTGTGTGTCGGATAAAAAAGAAGAAGTGGAGAACCAAATAAAGGGTTAATGGTGCGTTTTTTTTTTAAATGCAAAAGGAATTTTCGACACCCATAAGAACGGTCTTTTAAACAGGTTCCATGATACATGCCTTAAAAATGAACACTCTGATAACACAAATAAACGAGCCTCTGTGCTTCATTATTCATTTCTGGCATAACGTTTGCCTTCATATTGCATCTAAAATTAGAGGAATTTCTACAGACTTTAACTAGACCTACATTTCCAAGAATTATTCATACATTTTGGTCAAGATACTTAACGTGAAGAAAATGTTAAAACCTTCCAAATCAGGAAGGGCAAATATGTCTGAATCGGCAGTTTATAAATCCCTCATTCACACATGTAATATTGACCAATTTCAGTGAAACTCACAGTCAAAATGTAGGCAAGAGTTATGTCCATGCTAAAAATTAAAAACTCATTAAATGTCTGGGAGTATGCAAGATAACACATTTTACTCTAGTCAAAAAACTACACTCCTGTGTTCAAAGTATGGATTTCCAAGTGCTCATATAAAAATGGAGTATTTCAGAAAAGCCTAACGGCGGGTATACGGCACTCTGCAAGAGGCACATTTCTGCCTACATACTCTGACAAGCTTGTAACACTCAGAATACAAGAAATATGCTTTAAGGTTACTCTGAAAAACCCAAACAAGCATGTTATGAAGAGGCACATTTCTGTGCCTACATATTCTGACAAACTTGGAACACTCAGAATACAAGAAATATGCTTTAAGGTTACTCTGAAAAACCCAAAAGAAGTCTGTTATGAAGAGGCACATGTCTTAATATTTTCTTAACATTACGTAATTGTTTTTAAATTTTGAACTTAAACACCCCTCTGCCCCCCAAAAACAGCAAATTAATAAACATAACACCAGAGTTGAAAATATATAAACATGTTTTTATTAACATTTCATTTTACTGACAATATTGTTTCCATAAAGGCACTGAATTCCCTCGATCTTAAACGTATATCTCTCACTTAAGGCCTTGCTATGTGTGCTTATATACACAGGAACACATGAAACACCACTGAGAACTGAAATTAAATACTCAATACAATAAATATCTTTACACTATCGTATAAGAGAAAATACAACCATTTCAACACATCCATGCAAGTCTATTTTCTTTTGAAATTATATTTTGTTTGTACACAGTGCGCCAGTGATTATACAAATTTACACGATTGCTACCATATGATGTACTGGGAATTTTCCCTTTAATCTATTATATGAATGTGGTTTGTGTGGACAACTGGCTTTTCTCCAGTTCTGTGGTGAATTCAATTAGCTTTTTTGAAGGTCTGCAAAATGGCGATAAATGTTGCCCCTCAGGTCAACACACAAAGTCAGTTCCCTGCCAGGCATGGCTACAAAGCACAGAGTGTAGTCCAACCTATACTCTACAGAATCAAGTCTTCCCCCCCCCCTTTGGCTCCATTCATAAGGCTTTGGGAGCTGAATGGAAGATTCAGACATGAGCAGGACTATCTAAATAGGGGTCTGTTTTGGCGATGTGAAGGACCACTGCGGGCCCTTTGTAATGGCAGTGCGTACTGCTGCAGCTGACGCCATTGCAGGGCTTCCTGCTAGTCCTGACAGCCAGCTTCCTGTTGCACAAGCCCTGCCAGGTTTGCAGAGTCTTTGAGCTCCAAACCCACACCCCACTGGTGATGCCCACCACCAGGGACATGAATATCTTGAGCATGAAGACCGCCACTGTTGGCACTGAGTGGTCCAGGGAACAATCCTCATTCCGGCGCCCTGGGGATACGACGCACTTGCTCTCGAGAGCCCTGAACTTCCAGTAATCCATGTTGAGTCTTTCGTAAAAGTAGCAGATGATGACACAGGTGGCTGGGACTGTGTAGAGGATGGAGAAAACTCCTATCTTAACCATGAGTTTTTCCAGCTTCTCTGTGTTGGTGCCACCGGTCTTCATGATCTTACGGATGTGGAAAAGGGCAACAAAGCCCGTCAGAATGAAGGACGTGCCAATAATGAGATAGCAGGAGAGGGGGACGAGCACAAAGCCGGTCAGTGCATTCATGTCCATGCTGCCCACGTAGCAAAGGCCCGTCAGTTCATCTCCCGCCACTCTCCGCATGGTAAGGATGACGATAGTCTTCATGGCGGGGATGCCCCAAGCGGCCATGTGGAAATAGCTACTGTGGGCCTCAATGGCCTCATGCCCCCACTTCTTACCGGCTGCTAGGAACCACGTGAGCGTGAGGATAACCCACCAGATGGAGCTGGCCATGCCAAAGTAGTAGAGGATGAGAAAAACAATAGTGCAGCCCGTACTTTCCAGTCCCTCCTGGATGATGTACAACTCGCCGTTCTCCCGGTCGCAGGCGATGTTCTCCGCACCAGCCACAGAGCGGATGATGAAGGCCACAGAGTAGACGTTGTAGCACATAGAGAGGAAGATTATGGGTCTCTCAGGGTACTGGAAGCGGTGTGGGTCCAGGAGGAAAGTAAGAACGGTGAAGGCAGTGGAGACAAAGCAGAATGTCGACCACACAGCCATCCAGATAAAGGCAAAGTCCTTGTCCTGTCTGGACCAGAAGACATCCACAGCCGAGGAACACCTGGGAGCACAACTCTGGCTCTTCTCCACGTACTGAAACTTCTCTGGGTTTTCACAGGAACCCAGGCTCCCAGGAGATTGGCTGTTCCCAGCACCTGGCTGTCGCGGCCTGGGTGGAACAGGTAACATGCCTTCGCCCTTTTTGGTTTCTGGTCTGGTGTCGTTCTCCGGTGCCTCCATGCACAGAGCATGGGGATCGTTCTTGGTCGGCAACCGGGAGCAATCCAGCGAATCAGGCCACCTGAAGTTGAACTTCTCCATGATGGGAGAGCATTTCTGGCGTGCCTGCTCGCACATCGGCCGACAGGCTGGGATGGAGGTGGACACTTTGTCGGTGCACATCGGAGCGTACAGAGAGCACAGGAAGAAGCGCAAGTGCACATCACAGCCGTATTCCACCAGAGGAGAAAACTCATTCAGCTTAATGCTAGCCTCCACTTGGCTTTCATGGTTCATGTAGTTGGGCATCCTAGTCAAGTTGTAGCCGATGTCCTGACACATGGGAATCGTGATGATTTCGCATTTCGCCTGCCTTCCCCGCTCTATGTCATAAGCTCCAATCTCCTGGCTGAATCCAGCAATCATAAGTTGACACCAAAGGGAAATCACAATCTTTAATTGAAACGCTTCCATGGTCATATTTCAAATGTGAAGAGATGCTTTAATGATGGTGCGAAAAATTAGCTGGATAAATATTCCGTGGGAAACTGTAAATTAAAGAAAATCTTTTCCCAAAAGGGCCTGCACGCTTCCAAATAAACTTCACGTTTTTCAGTTTCAGTGAGGAACAAAATATGGACGAACATCAGCTCCAGGTTAAAAAAACCATACGAGTTAATAAAAGAGCCCACAATAAATTCTTTAATCAACAGTTCTTCTCTTCAGTATACCCAGACTCCTCCAGAAAAAAAGCGTTATACTTCCAGCATTCCAAGTCGGACGTGATATTCGGTGGTGGTCAAAAAACAAAGAAAGTACGATTTAATACATTTCCAAACGCAAGTCTAATTTTAGAGGCGATATTTAAAAAAGCCTAATGAAGGCAAATTATGTTTAAGCGATTAGCTAGTAGGCATTAGTTGCACAAAAAACATAGTAACGTACCGGTAAAGCACGCGCAAATAACTGCAGCCAAGTGTCTACACAGTTATTTACCGTTATACTGCCAGACGTCCTTAATCCCCGCGGGTAGATTCGCACTATTTATTTAACCGCGCCGATATCAGCTACTGTTTACACTGAATCCGTAAAGTGCGCGGGCTATACGCAGCTGTGTGAAGGCAGCCGGACCGTTTTGCTCCGTTTTATACTCCCACCTTCCATTGCCAGGGAACACTAAACTTTCCTCACCGCCTTCAGCGACTCTTCTCAAATAGGGGGCGGGGGTTGGGTGACGTCACAACACGACCCCGCCCACACACACACACACACGCGCACACACACACCAGACCCTCTTGTCCGTCTGAAATGCGGGCCGTCCGTAAGGGACCGTCTGCATTTTGTCGAAAGCCTTTACTTCAAAACTTTTCCAAAACTCCACGGAACTTGTACGAAAGGTGCTTTGCAGTTTTATACGTAGTGCAGCATTCCAGTCGAAGTACCAATAGCGTTTATTAACTAGTGCTGGACTATCACACATAAATTGTCACTACCCAATTGCTCCCAGGACATGAATGCATTCGTCAAAGGGGCAACGTTTTATATGGAGGGAATGATACTGGACGGAAAGGCTGAATTTTAAGTCGCAAGTGTCTTGTTTGTGCGGAGAGCGGCCCAGCTTCATTGTTCGAGCGCCGTGCCCAGTGGACGGCGCAGATAGAGATCTCAGCTGGTACAAAGCAGCCATTTCCATTCCAGTTCATCAAAGCTACGCGGCAGCTGGCGTATATAGCGCAGGCTGAGACTCAGGCAGGCTTAAGGAATGCGAGTGCTCAGTGCCTTCTTAAAGCCTGCCAAGACATATCTATCTATCTATCTATCTATCTATCTATCTATCTATCTATCTGTCTTCTGTCTATCTATCTATTAAAAAGACGGAGACTTTTTTCTAGGTCTTATATCACGCTTATTGCCCTCTAAGAAGGCGCACACAAATACACAATTTCATGCCTCCAGTCATTAGAGATATTCACAGTTAGATTAATATTAGATCATTAGGCATCTGTTATTGGAAATTAATATCAGTCCGTTAAATGTAACATCGACATGGTGGCATTTGGATTGAAACATTTTAGGAAATCCACTCTCCAAGAGCGCGCGGATTGTCTGAGGAACATAAGCGAGGCCAATTGTACCCATCTAGTGGTCAGATTCAGAAGAACAGCTCAGATGTGCCGAGTCTCAATCAAATTTTTGCTTTAAAAACTTAAAACCGTCCTTACTATTTTTGCTTTAACTATTGTTTCGTGGGAATAAGTTATTCAGTGAATCAGTCGACCATAAAAAAGTCTGGAAAAATTAAATTGGAATTATGCTGGAATTTTTTTCACGCGTATTTTGCCCAGAGGTCATTACAGTTAAATTTTGCCCGCACGTTATAAAAAAGACGTTTCCCGCGCAGTTTCCGATTTCCTGCAAAACATGGATTGATATGTATAGGCTACACAAAAACAACTCAATTAGTTTTACAAATGCCATTATTTGTTCTGCCCTGCAGGCATATCCCAGCCTTGGCTTTATTGGACCACAAAATATCATCCGCCAACACAAATTAGTTGGTAGAACATTTGTTTTTATTTTCCTGAAAATAATGATACTTCATCATCTGTTTAGTATTATATTTCACGTCAAATGAAACGTGAATGTTTCAAGAAGTAGTTCAATGAATTAATTTATCGAAAGACAAAATTTATATTTAAATAGAAAAGAATAATCTTTTTTATGGTGTTTATATTTTACATTTAGAGCTCAAATGCCATTGAGATCCTTTTTTGATTTTGTCCCAAAATACTTTAAACCATTAATATAAAACTTTCCCACAATAAGTCTCTAATTAAAAATGTCTGCAACATCTGTTTACAACTTTTATTCTCTTTTATGTTAATGGGTGACAAAGTACTTTATAGCTAAAGTCTTTCACAGTGGTTTAGCTTTCAGATATACAACACCTCCTCACAAACACAGCACTCTGTGATTTTGGTGCATCATTTATAGTGGTGCGTGAAAGTTTGCCATTTGAGATCAGCTTGCCTTGGGACAATAAGAGAGATCAGGGTGAATATGTCTGGTGACTCCCTACAAAATGCAACGCAGCCTGAAGAGCAAAATTCACATTCCATTTAAACCCACTAAACAATGATAAGACTGTTATATTACATTTCTGTGGCATTTCGGAAGTAGCAAGAGTTATTAAAAAATAGGATTTTCACATGTGAAAAAGTCAGCTCAGATATTTTACATGCAGTATCTAATTAATCAAATTCAAATATACTACTTCATTAATCATATGCTAATACATGTAGGGGGATAATTAAGTTGCTTGGAACAGAACAGGCAAAGATGCAGTATATACATACCAACATAAATCCAATTTTATACAGTTTACCAGTTCAAATTACATACCGTGGGAATGTGAAGCTTTTCTGTGAACGATCAGTGTTTTGAATGTAATCAAATGTTGCTAAATAAAGATAATGCATGAAGATTTTGTGGTTATAGAGGTTTTTCTATTTCTAATGTAGAAAAAACAGGAATAAAGCAATATAGGAGTGTTAGAGAGGGTGAAACATTCCAGTAGTCTGCAAGTAATATAAACATTTATTGTTGGAAGAACATTTATTCTATTTTGAAAACCAGTAGAATCAGTGATGCTTATAAATAAACATATATAACACAAATTCAATATATTAAATTAAAATCAGTTTAACTGGTGTTATGTTTCATATGTTTTTCCAAATATAATCCAATATGCTTTTAAGATGGTCTGGAACGCTGACATTTTTTGGACGGATCCTTCACGCACATACTTCTAAAGAGCCCAACGTTCCTGTGTGCGCAGACACACCGACCTTGGAATAATCGTCCGGTGCGTCCAAAGAAAACTAAACAAAGGGTGGATATGAGGAGAGGATTAGCTGACCCCTGTAAAGTGTGTATTCTGTGAAGTAAGAGAGAACGAGGGAGTCAGGGCCGGGGGGGGGGGGGGCACTGCTGCGGCGCATTTGCTCCATCGCTGGCCCCAGACTTGCGCCCATGCCATGACAACACGCCGATGGATTTTCCTCGTGAAAACCACACACGTTTCCCCACCTGGGGCGTGCCGGTTGACTGCAAGCCTGCTGCAGGTTCCTCTTGACCCCCAGTGAATTATTCTTGACTCCCCGGCCGGGGTCCAGAGAAGCGCAGAACAGCTCCTGTTCCCCTGGAGGCCACCCTGGCCTGCATTTTCATGCAAAGCAGCCCTGACCCCCAGTGGGGATGCTCCAATCTCCAGGCTTGCCTCTCTGGCCAGCGCTCAGGAAGCAGGCCCACTCGTCACGTTCCCACACGCTGTCGGATCAGTTCTCCTATTTTCCAGCGGGTCAATTTCCTGCCCATATAAATGAAATGAGACTCCCTTTGGCGATTGTTTTTGTTTTGGCTGAGAGCTGTTTCAGCGGCTCTTTTCACATATTCTTCCACAAGTCTCCTTCAGCCCTGTTATGAAGGGACTTATTCTTCGCTCTTGCTGAATGAAGGGGGGGGGGGGATAAAGAAAGAGAAACCGCAGCTTCGGGGGCGATCAGTCAGAGCTACAATGTGGGCATAGGGACAGCTAGGAGCTTTTCCACCAACTGCAGCCAGTCTCCGCCGACCTGACACTTTGTCTAAGGGGGCTCGCATGTAACAGCGCAAGACCAAAGAAAAAGGGACATTAATGCTTGTTGTAAAACACAGCGCTAAAGCCAGATTATGTGCTAAAAGTGTGTTTGCATTCCTTGCCTTGTTGGCACATGAATGAGGCTGGAATTCTGTGCCACCTTGGCTCCCCTCCGCAAATGATTCAGAGCGTCCTGTCTGCGTTCTGCACCCTGGGACTCTGCTGTGTGTTAGATGCTGGCAAACGGGGCCCCATACTAAGGCCTGTGTATTTCACACAGTCAGATTCCTGCAGATAAATGTCCAACCCCTTCACCTTGGTTTACTTATAAAGCAAACATTTAGACAAGACGTGCCAGTGATTCATGGAACAAAGTGACGTCAGGCCTACCCGTTCCATCTGCGCCAGAGGATGGCGTGGAGCGTGTTTCCGTCAACGACGCATCATGTAGATGGATCCAGGAGGAGTTACGAGAATGATGCAACCTGGGAGCCTGTTTTCCTGACATCTGCCCCGAATTCAGCAGTCAAGATATTTAGGCCCCTTTGAGAATTGATGTACCACCACATAAGCCCAGGAGCCGATATTTGGCCGTTTAACACACTAAAGCCCAGGGTTTTTTTTTTTTTAAATTAAATTTCTGACCGCTTCATGTCATCTCAGCTAACATCCGGCTTAAATTGGCTGACATTCTCGCAGCCATCCTCCAAAAATCTGAGCTTTAGGCTTCCTTTGAACTCAAGCATCAAGCGGGCTTAATGAGAGGCAAAAAAAAAGAACTAAACAAACTTACAATAAAATGTATACAAACAAACACATTTTATGGATGTCAGTGTTTAGCGAGTGGAAAATGAATTGAGTTATTCCACTTCTCACTTCAAAATGAATTTGTGTTTTTGGCAAAAAAAAGGAAATGGAAGCAGAGATTTCTGATTACTGTTTGAAGTGGATCCTCTGTAGCCTCTCCGTGACTCATTCGTGAGCAGTTTCTGGAGTAAGGGACCAGCGACGAGCCTCATTCCAGTGCAACTACTGGAGTAATATTTTACCAGTAAGCAGTGTTTTAAGCAGTAGAGGAAGACGGAATGCAGAAGATCATGGAAAAATATGTAGAATCATCAAATCACGACAGACCCACAGACGTTTTACAGAACATATAATCGGAAAGACTATGCTCCACGTACGGTACAGTATAACCAGCTCCCTCAGCAATTTGCACACTGTCCACCACACTTAGTAAATAGTAAACTGAGCAAGGATTGTGCACAGGAAAGGTAACATCCATTGGTGTGATTTTTACATTGCACCAGCTGAACAACAGAAAACAAAGCCAGGTTAAAATCTGATACTCTCTTTCTTTTGAAAAAAAGAAAAATATCCAGGTATGAAAAATAAAAGAGGTTTGTTGTCATTAATCACATTCCAGGATTCCTGCATGAACTGCATTTTGACTGGGGCAGTTAATTTTCTTGCACATAAAATGTGCCACTGGAACTACAGGAGAGACGCAAAAATACAGTTGTCTGACTGCTTTGTGGAACACTGCCGATGCCTTTGGATGACAGTCTCTTTTCCCTTCGAGGGGACAACTCAGCAGTAATTAACACGCCACTGATGACTTCACTGAGAGCACAGTGAGTTATTGTTATGGAATCCATGGCCAAAGACGACCCATGGAAAATGATTTTGGATGTATGGAATTCTGGAACTGGTCAAAATTTATGTTTTTTTTTCAGGAGAAACTTTTTTTTTTTGTAACTCCAAGTTAAAAAAGTTAAAGGTTTTGATTGAAATATCCTGTGATTATATATAATAGTATTTCATTTTATAATTATATTTCGCCAGCCCAGAAAATACAGGGCAAAGTAATTTAGAAGCACAGAGCTTTTTTAGAGCTTTTGGCCTCCTAGAATAAAGAAAGTAAAGTTGATGGATGAGATGCCTTGGCACTGAACATTGTAATGATGTTTTATTATTGTAGAGTGTTCAGTTAACTTACCTAGTGAGTCATTCTGCTTACACATTAATGAATATGATAAAAAATATCAGGAGTTCACAGCATGTGGACAGCCCTTGGTCGGGTCATTGTGTAACACTCGTTAGTCACTGCGAAACTGATTACCTCTGTGAGGGTTAACGAGGCCGGGTAATAGAGACCCCCATTCCTTCCGCGATTGAACCCTGTGTTTCCAGCTCGAAGCGGATGTGATTCGACAATGCACTTTTACGGGCCCAACAGCAGGCCAGTGGGGGGGGGGTTTAATGGGTGCTGTATGCCAGTTTCCACTTTTAGCCTGGAGGATTTAGAGCAGGCCTAATGAGGTTCACTGGCTCGTGTGCAGCAGTCCTCCGAGGAGCAGGCCCTGGCAGTGCAGGCCAAGACAGCCTCCTTCCAAACTATGTGCAGAATGTGCAATGCCAAGGAAAGCAAATATTTTTAGGGACCTACACAGAAACCGGGATGGGTTTCGGCCCTGCTGCACGGCTGCTGCCGAAATGTTCCCTCCCACAACCGTATCAGATCCCGTGGAGGGGGGGGTTGACCATTAAAAATGTGAATGAGGCTGCAGTGTGCGGGGGCCTTAACAGACATCCCATTCCTGATATCCCCATCCATGTCGCCATGTGCCTTTCACAAGAGAGGCAGTGGTTTGTGTGTGACAGCTCATTTTACTGTGAAAGCAGGGAATTGTGGGTAAATGCAAGCTCCTGTTCAACACCGCGATCTGCCTGACAGCCAGGAAACAACAAAAGGTGCTGCTAACCTTAGGAGCCATCAAGGGAGAATACCAGTGGTATGTGTTATTTTTGGGGGGAGGGGGGTAAATTTTGACCTATCAGATGCTTTCATCTTAAGTGACATACAAGTGAGGGAAATCGCTCATTACAAACAAACATGCTGTCCAGAGAAGTCAACTTGGCAAAAGTAGATGTAGACTGAGCTTCCAATGAACGCCCAGGTCTAAGTGTAAGCAGGACTGGAGCAGGAGATACAGAGCACCTTTCAAACATAGTAAGACACTAATAAGATAACTGTACAATGAGCAGAAAGTGTAACATCAAGAACATACAGGTAACATAGAGAGGCAACAGGCCTGTAGCGAAATTCCTGGAACAGTGGAGTCTAGAGGTGTTTCCTGAAGGTGGAGAGGGAGTCTGGTGACCGGACGGAGTTTGGCAGCTCGTTCTACAATCAGGGAACCCCACAGGAGAAACTTCTGGAGTGACATTTCTGATGTGGTGGATGGATCTCCAAGGTACCTGTCTCTTTAAGGGGACTGCACATTTCTCTGTGTTGCCGTGAATAGACAGCGTGCGGGAAGTCGCCTGGTCTCCAGAGCAGAAGAGGATGGTGGGTGCCCGCCCCCCCCCCGCCCGGCGCCGCCGGCGGGGGGGGGGGGGGGGCCCCCGGGCGGGGGGGGGGGGGGGGGGGGGGGGGGGGGGGGGGGGGTGGGGGGGGGGGCGGGGGGGTGTG
>JAODLD010000044.1:9058307-9080173 GCA_026781065.1 Mormyrops boulengeri | reverse complement strand
TCTCGGCGGGTGCTCCGCGGCTGACTGGTTGGGGGCTCCCCCCCCCCCCCCCGTGCATGCCAAGGCATCTCAGTCTGACTGCTGCCCCAGGATCAAGTTGTTACTGGCTGGGTAAGCGGTCCGGGCTTGATTCTGATGAGCATCGTGCTGTGTACAGTATTTCTTACAGGGTTATTTTTTAGTATACAAAAAATACATAGTCTGCTTTGTCATAAAGTTTCATCTATCCGTAAGACAGCATATAGTATAAGGACAGTATGAATGGGGTGTCATTGCATTACAGGATAGACACACACACACACACACTTAGAGGTGCCAGGTCCCTTAACTCCACGTCTTTGGACTTGAGACCCCAGGGAGAACATGCAAGGTTCCCCCCACTGCACCACTACACCACCCTGCTATAAATTGCCCTGTAGTTTCATTTCAGACCAGGCTAGAACAAACAACAGAGGAATTCTATGCATTTGTAATGCTGCTCACTTTTCCAGCTACTACAAATATACAGCAGGACATGTGTGATATACTTCAAAGCCTGATATAACAAACATTTCAGTCTGACTAAGCAGGTCTAGGATAAATGGACACAGTGCAATGTCAGCTAGCTGTGTGTGCTAATCATGCGTGACTAGGCTAGGGAAAGACACAAATGAGAAACAGACCCCGATCCGGTGTGAGACCCCTAATTACGCCTGAGACCCCTTATGGCCTGTCTCTTTAAATCCTTAACGCACCCTGTGAGAACTGCACATAGCTGATACATCAGTCCAATTAGCACCAAAATACTTAGGATTCGTTTGCTCGAGCCAGCCGTCACCACCGCACGAGCAACCCCTCCGATCTCTGCACAAGGGTGGCGCTCATGCCCATGTCAGTTATTTATATTACCGCAGAGGGACTTGTGTGTACTGAGGGCGCGGTCTCACAAGGCCCTGAGGGACTTGTGTGTATTGAGGACGCGGTCTCACAAGGCCCTGCTGTAGATGTGCATTGAAGGGCATTTCAGATACTGGAATTGCAATAAATACAATTAGTGCACCGAACAAAAGTCTGAGTAATTAATTAATCACTTACTTTTGCAGTGACTGTTATCAGTTAATATTATTTAAATAACACTGGCCTAAAGACAGCAGACAGCAGAGGGAATTTGCCAACCAGGGTGGGGTCCCCTTGGTAGATTTAGCTGACGGGGGGGAGGTACATCAAGTGTATATTTTGGGGCCCCCATATAGTGCTGGGCCCCCGAATCTGCCATCCATGCCCCTCTGACACCCCTGATTGCAAAGTAGGTCCCCTTTCCCTCTGCTTTATTGTCCGTGTTAAAGGTTTATCAGATGTGACATTAACATGGTGACCCATTTGGCGGGACGATGACAGGTACCGCGACGGCGTGGCCCGTATCCAGTGCGGCCCCTCTCCGCTCACGCGCCACGCGCCGCTGTCCTCGCTGTCGGAGCCCGGCATTAACTCCGTGTCTCTGACAGCTATAAAACAGCCACAGAATGCATCCCCTCGGCTAAAAATACACGCAAACACACACACACACACGCAGCCAGCAAATCTACGCAGCGCTTGAAAATCGGCGTCGGTAATTCGGTAACATGGGGCTGGTGGCGTCGGGAAAGATGGGGCTAAAATAGGTGATAGTGACGGGAGGGTGGCGCGCGGCTGGAGGGGCAGAGTGCGGTCGCCGCCGGGGGTGAACGCAGGGCGGCTGGATGACAGGGCAGGGATGGGGGGGGGCTGCTATCTTTTGCTGGCAGATTAAAATACATTGTTCCCGGCTTGGATTACCAGTGAGGCCAGGAAGCCAAACAAGTCCTATTAATACAGTGCGGACGGACGGAGCAGGCAGAAGGCGTCACCCTTTGGCAGTGACCCGCTATGGTGCAGGGTTACAGCCAGACAGATGGTGACAAACAGCCAGATATTGCTCTGCTAATGTGTCGGACAGGCCCAACTCGCCTCTAGACCCTGACATTTCCCGAAGCGAAGCAGGGAGAGGGGGTAGGGGGCGGGGGGGCATATAAGGTGCTCGAGTAAGTGGCAGTCAGACACACACCATCTGCTTCGCTGCATCTGTTCATGGAATTAAAGAGAAAAAGAAAAAGCGTGCATCCCTCTCAGTATGAGTCTGAGCCACCAATCACAAGGCACATTGAAATGGGATGTTTTTCAACATGGCTGACTGGTTGACAGAATGACCTACTAAATGACTGCGCCCATAACAACTAAAACACTTTTTGTCCTGTTCTGTGACCCATCCATCCATCCATCCATCCATCCTTATATCCATCTTCCAGAGCCACTTATCCAGTGCAGGCCCATGAAGATCCTGAAGCTTATACTTGTAAGCTTGGGCAATAAAGGACAGGACCCGCTGGCCAGGATGGGGGAAAAAAAGAGCCCGCTGATAATTCAAAAAATCCTACAAAAGGAAATAAAGACCAGGGTTCACCAGCAGAACAAAATAAACACAGAACGATCTGCTTCGAAGTATATCTTCCAGGCTTGGAATCGTGTCTCTTTTACAAACAGCTGAACCACAAAGGGCAATAATTCTCAGTTCACGGTAACAAAAGCAGCCTCTATTTAGCGCTAAGAAAGCAAAGTGATAAGGCCAGACTAATAACCGCTACCGCTCGCTAGCCCACGGTTGGGCGTGTCAGCACTAGCAGCTCACGCGACCATGCCGCCTTCTGGGGGAGGCTCCAGCCGGCCGAGGCCGTCGTGCAGGCCAGCCGGCTCTCATCCACCCCCAGCATCCATTTTCGCCCCGACTCACGCTGCGCGGACGCGGCTAACTCCACTTGGCCGCGTCGGGCCTACCTGACGCAGACGGCCTGACAAGAATTTGCTTGAAAGCGCCAGAGTATTTTCGCTTTATTAAATCGGCGGGGAGCGAGGCGACCTTCAGACTGCTGTGAATTTGTTCAGTGTCTGCTTTCACAAACGCGCACAGTGTCCAGCTTCCACTTTACCAGGACCAGATGCTGAGACTAGGTGCGAGGTCCGTGGCGGTGTTACTGCACACACGTCCAATCAAAATGCAAACACAAATCTCCAGCCTGCCAAATCTTTCAAATTTATTTTTACGTAGCGGCCCTTTTCAACACGCTTCCTCTGAAGCATTTGACAAAGACTTAACAAGAACTGCAAGTGATAGTCAAAACAACAATTTATGTTGAATACCGTATAATAATCACCGGTGGGAGAACATTCCTGTGTTAATGTTATGAAAAAAAAAAACACTATTATATAGCCAAACATTGAAATATAGAACTTTAAATGAGTATTTTCCAGAAAGTAACTGGGAGTTCTGGCGTGGTGGAGCTCTGGTGGGCCCTCATATGTGAAGGAAGACCAGGGTGTTAACAGCGCTGGTAACTCTCACACATCAGGCATGACGCTCACGCTTACAGACTCTGACGATTACGCAGTAAATCTTACGGCAAATCTATATTACTCCAATATAAACCTAAAATCAGCTACATCATAAACGTTTGGGGTAGTTTGCAAACCCTACAGAGCATTAACATGGTAACGAACTGTTACATATGTGTAAATGCGTCTGCATGCGTGTGCAGCCTGTCTCGAATTGAAAATCTCACTCCAGCCAGCTGACCGAAGTTGGCAACCCTGCGTTAAGTGTCAATGACAGCCAGGCTAGATTGGGCCAAGCACAATTAGCAGAATTAACCGAGAATAAAAATCAATCCTGAAACCTATATCTAAAATCTACAACAAAGGCAGCATATGGAAGCGACCGTACCCTATACTTGGGTCATGATCCTCACACTAGTAACATGTGATGTCTCTATAACGAAACAAGTGTCTGGATGGGATTCCGAAAACAAACAACAAATAATAGCACAGCAACAGCTGCATGTTGGGCAGCAGGAGCCACTGAGACGTTTCTGGAGATCCACTGAGCCTTCGGGGTCAAACAAGGCAGGATGCATCAGGGCAGCCGGCTTCCACTCCGAGGCGAATACAGCTGACATGCCGAGCGACATCTTTGTAGAGCATGGCGACGATCCCACACCACCGTGGAAAGGACCGGAAGAATCAGAGAACGATGCTTTATTTGCCATGTACAGGTACATCGCCTAGCTCGCTGTTCCACCTCCCATGATGCCCTGGGGGGGGGCGGCGTATCGGTTGGTTTGATCTGCTGTGTCAAACTCTCCAGCGTCACGGCGCAGACACACACCAGGCCCTCTGCTCTCCTCCCGCCCGCCTGCCCGCCCGCGTGGCCCTCGCTGAAAGGCCTGTTTGATTCTGCCCCGGCGCCATCCCCGGTACACTGCGTGTTTTCCTTGGAGCAGGAGTCCGGTAAGCAGCTCCAGGTTCCCCATTTACTGTCACTCAAAGAGCCCCTTTTTCTCCACTTCTCCTTCTCCAGCGTGAGACATCCCTCCTTCTCACCTTCCTTCCCTGCGAGCGCTCCAATCTGGCTCGTCCCCTGCTTCCCTCCGCTGGCACGCTAACATAAACACAGGGCCTACACTCATATAAAGCCCCGATTCTTTTCCCTTGCGTTCGAAAAGGGGGGAAAAAAATGAAAAAGAAAAACATGTATGGTAATTTTTGGCACCGGTCAATGGGTCCCGACAATGTTTTCCCTTGTTCTTTAAAATTGCTGGTTTGACTTTCTAAGAAATTCAATGTCAAATAAAGTCCCAATTTTTAAATAATCTTAAAGCTGACGGAACGATAACGTTCCAACTGAAAGCGAAAACACGTATTTTGAGAAACTTTCAAAAAACGTTTCTCAGCGTGCTGGTAGGACATCGTAATTCTTGCTGAATGTGGCCGCCACGTGCACCGGCTGAGCAGGACAGCGGTTGCAGACCATACGAAGTTAATTTCCCATGTTTGTGGCTGTATAACAGCAGATGAGACTGGCACAACATTCGCGGAACGTGATACATTTGTTGTTATGCTAACTACTGGTTAGCAGTACCACAGCTGTAGGCCCTGCCTTGCAGCGCTCTCTACATCGCACTTTGCACTGGATTGCTGTAGTACTGTGCAAAAGTCTTAGGCTGCCAAAGAAAATGACATTTAAATTATGTTTATGCTGGTATTAAACTACGGTTTTATGTCTGTCAAAATGTGACAGCTTAGCCATTTCAAAACCTCTCCTCAAGTCAACCCAATACTTGTAGCTATCATCCAGTATACCCGGAGGTATAGCTACCGCTGTTTTAGGGAGACTTTTGCCTTGCTAAAATGTTCTTTAGCCCCCCCACCCCAAATAAATGTACAGTAATTAGCTTAATTAGAGTGTTCTTTTTCATTTTCGGACCCCCCTAATAAAATCTCAAGCCCTCCTTTTCGGAAATCTCTGGAGATATTCCTGAATATACTCAAATATTTGTTGAGCCACTAGTACATCCTGTCTGGCTAATCACTGCCTCATGAAGTTCACAAAGTAAGTCAATAAATTAAATGAGCTGGTGGTGAAATGTAACAAATACATGGAACGGCTGAGGTGCCCCTGAGGAGACGTTTGGGCACTGAAGCAGTGTTCATCTAACCATTAAGAAAAAAAAAAAGACTTTTTGGAGAATAGGAGAAATTCTTGTTACCTTTTACTGTATTATTATTTATTTATATATACTCTAATATTAAATTGTGACAAAATATGTCCTTACTGCCCAGATAAATAGTTTTAAACATAGTGCTCTTTGACGGCCTAAGACTTTTGCACAGTACTCGATGTGCCAGACATTTAAGAATTTATGACTTATAGCAGGTTTTTGAAGTTTCTTGCGTATTTCATTAAAATTAGTCCAGTATGTAAAAAACGGAGCAGTATGTAAAATATGCCGTTTCTTCTACAGCAAAAAGCATTTCGAAATCAAGGTTTTGGTTCAATACGTCAGACTCGTCCATAAATAACCTTTTGAAGGTCAGTCGTCAAAAGGCGGATATCTAACAAACAGAACGGCGCCTTGTTTGTCTCGTGATTCTCCGTTCTCATGTTTTAGGTTTCTGTATCACAGCTGGATGAAGCGTCCCAGACACGCTTCCTATTCTTCCAAACTTATGAGGTTTTCACTGTTTCCGAACTGTCCAAAAAGCACATTCAGGAGCAGGTTTGAGTCCTGAAACCATTCTATATATAGTCACTACTACCAGACCATATACTATTCTGAACTTAGTATCTCAAAGTGAAATGTTTGGAAACTAGGTTCATATGAGCACCTTAAACAATAAACTATGAGATGCTTTGGTGTGACTCAAACGGCAAAAGCTCTTAGAAACAAATCATTATATAACGTCTAAGGAATCTCTTGAAACTAAAGGCAAGGTGTGCTGAGTGATATTCTGATATTCTGAGGTTCCTCTGGGACAAGCAGAAACAAACATCGCTCTGGGAGGTGTTCCATTTAAGCTAGAAGTCATGATCGTCCAGTAAGAGTTTAAGTAAGGAGCATTCCTATTGGACAGTCATGACTTCTAGCTTAAGTTAACCGGGCTAAGTAGAACTCATGCTTTGTGGAACAGCCCCCAAGACTCTGCATTCAGTGAGATAAAGCTGTTAGTTGTTTTACAAGTCTTTTACCAAACTCTTGAAGAGAATGACAAACTCTTCCTTGTTTGGGGCTCTTTTGACCCCGCATTGAACCCAGGCCAGATAATTGTATGAGAACTTCCAGTATGAAGACAGCCTGGTCAGACTGGTAACAATAGAGATTGGCTGCCATAACAGCCTGCTATCTGATGGCAGTGGAGATGGCACGTCCCTCCTACACTCCTCTGGGACTCTGCTGGACCGATAGACAGCCCAGGCAACAGAATCAAAAGCTCGCAGCAGAGGCAGCATTAGTCACAGCGGTTAAAGATTTAACCAGTATGTCGGGGGTTTAAATCCCAGGAAATCACTGGGAAATCTGCTTACTTCCGTACATTTACAATTCATCAGAGAGAAGCACAAAGTGTTACATCACCCATAAACAAGAAAACAATCCTCCGTGTGTAAGAGTGAAACCATTAAGGCAGAATAAGAGAATGACTGGTTCTTTGTGTGATTCTCTGTAATACCGAAGGAGCCAAAATCGGATTTTCTGTGTCCCCTTGAGGGGGAATGAATCATATTGTACAAAATCCTGACTTTTTATGTGAATGTCCTGACCAGTAAACTGCTAAAGTGCATGCTGCATTAATTACAACCGCGTGTGTCATTAAAGGCCTGGACTCACTCGATTTTTGTGTCGTTACCAAGCCGGGATACACTTAATGCTGCAATTTCTGCCATAATTGTAATGAACTGCACAACAGGCGTGTATGTAAGAGCAGGGCAGATCTCAGAAACAAATATGGGACCCAAGGCGTACATAATGCTATTTCCAATTACCAAACCAAGAACATCATGGGCATTTTTATATTTTTAAGGGGGGTACTGGTAATCATGCCCATTGTCCAATTTTAGTGTAATTACACTTTTGCTTATTATGGCCTGTGACCTCGTCCGCCTCAGGAGGCCAACCTCAGCATGAAGTTTGCTAATCTGCCCACACACACCAGCCCGGGTGCTGATTGCTTCAGAACACTGATGTTGATTAAAAAAATGTTTTGTTTTTTTTCGCCTGTGGTCACATGACCTTCTCCCAGTGGAACTCATACACTCTTCCAAGCACTTGGCTCAAAGACTTGTAAATCACCAATGGCAGAGTGTGCCAGTGACAGGCTTGGGAATTCACAAAAGCATGCGGCCCGCTCCACTCTTTACTGCCAGAGGCGGGACCATATGGCTGGGTCATTGGCACAGAGAGAATATATTTGCCTTGTGAAGCGTTCCGTTATGAACCCCTTCTCATTACATGCCATACAATACACTGACCTTCTGTCCGGTTTATGTACGGAGTGGTTGTAGATCTGTGAGGATTCTGCACAGAAATACAGAACAAGTTTGGGGGGGGGGGGGTCATATATGAAATGATCCAGGGGTGTCGGCTTATGGACCTTATGGAGTTTCTGGGATGATGACTCTGGAATCAAATGACATCGTGACGAGCATTTATCTGATTGGTACAAATGCTGACCATCTGCTGCCTTTCAGCAGCATAACCAAGTACCAAAATATGCCATAATTATACACGCCGTATGTGAGCCATGCCGATGGCTGCCATCTTGTTAGGTGTACAACTGTACTGCCCCACAAAGGTGAAACACTGTAATTGACCGAAATAGGGTCTCTTCGGCTCTGTTTCGTCTTGAGACAAAATACCTTAGTTCAACTATGCTCAGTTTTGAAGAAAACAGAGTGCGAAAATTACAGTACATACAAAAAACAACACAAGATCCAAAGTGAAATATTGTGTTTTGCCTTTATAGGGCAGTGTTGGTCTGTGATATGCTGGTAAATGGCTCCCGTGCCATTGCTCAGATCGGGACAGAACACCAGGGCCTTGGACCGGCACCGATACCCTGACAGATTCAGAGGGCCCAGAACTCGACAGGGGCCATTGAATACGTAAAATTATATGTAAAATTGGACCTGCTCCAAGGTGACATCTCGTCCAGAATTTCTAGGCATGCCCTTCACAGAATACTCCGGAATCACGCACTGACCCTTTTATTTGCCCACAGAAATCCTAAATTCGAGATCATTCTCGTATTTTTGCCTTAAAGGTTCATAACTGACATGACGTGTGCACATCTATACTCAATGTATAACGCTATTTATTTGTATGCATTTTGAAACCTTGTTCTAATTAATACTTTCAAATCTTCCATACTCAAATCTATTTTTTTCTATTTTATTTTTTCTTAATAATAATAATAATAATTTTTTAAAATGTATATTCTACGTTATTTGTGCAAGTGTAGACCAAAACTGCCAAAACACATGCAGGTGTATCTGGGGGGTGAGCTGAGCCGGATAACTTGTTGGATTTAAGGTTGCCTGAGCAAAATATGAGTGAACAAAGATAAAGGCCAGACTACCTTAAACCAGACAAGTTATGGACTTGATCTTTGTTTGCTTACATTTAGCTCGGGCTACCTTAAATCCAGCAAGTTGGCTAAGCAAAAAAACCATGCTTGATGGGGTCAATGAAGTGAATTCTGATTCTGATGAATCAGCTGTAATGATATGTCGTAAAAATGTCCGTGTGGATGTAGGTTCTCGATTCGGGTCCATCAGGGCAGCCTACTGGGGGTGGGCGCCCGACTTAATATCACACCGGCCCATCATTCTTGCCACCCCGTGCTTCCTCCACTCCTCATTCTCCGCTTCCCCAGCGCCCCGTTCCATACACAGCAAACGGGGGCGCTGCGGCGGGCGCCGCTCTGCGTGAGGCTTCCCGCTACCCGGAGGAGCGCGGCCGCCAGCACAAACAGGCCGGCACAGTGCTGCCTGCTGTATTTACATCGACAAAGAGAGCCTGTGCTCCCTGGCGGGGCAACCCCTGACTCCGGAGACCATCCGCCGCCTGAAATATTAACGCGCAGAATGAAAAAGTGCCCCTCTGAGAAACAAATACACCGAAATACCTTGAAAATATATATTTGGAATGGCTGGCCTGTTAAATCTGTTAGTAATTATACAGTGGCTTAAAGACGAGGGCTCTATGCTTTACATGCGAGGGGGAAAAAGTCAAACAAAAACACTACTGTTTTTACGGGATACCCCCCCCCAAAACGCACACATATACTTAACCCCCGAAGAGTGGAGAGCCCCCATCCCCCCAGCTAGTGGAAGGAACTGAATCTTCAAGATAAGATGATAAGCAATCAGGGCCTGACAAAGACACTGTTGTATCGGGGGGATGACACACCCACCTTCTTATCCTCCCCTTTTCACATTCTCCATCCTATATTTAGTTGCCACCACACCAAACAGCTGGGAGAATGTCAAAAAGAAAAGCACATAAAACAATAAAACTTCAAAAAACATATCTATTCAAAAGCGCCTGTAGCTCAATTAGTAGAGCACAGCAGTGGCGATACAAAGGTTGTGAGCTCAAATCCCAGAGAGTGCAGTTAAATCATAACCCATCTGCTACTGTTATATGCTTTGGATAGGAGTGTTAGGTGCACATGAGACTCCTCAGAGGGATGAATATAATATTAATCAACCTGCAGTGGAACGGCAGGGGCGCTTCTGTAAACGCAGAGCTGCTGATTTGCTGCAAAGCCCAGTGTCGTTCGAGAGCTGTGTGCTCTTGGTTAGACTTGGTAACTCAGCAGTTCTGAATCCTGTTCCTGGTGTCCGCCCTCCCCCCGACCAGAATGTTTTCATTCCAACCCACACTGCTTTCAACCTGCCACGTTCATTATTAGCCTATTAAGAACCACACAAACCTGATTAAGGTAGGGTTGGAATGAAAACATTCTGGCAGGAGGAGCCACCAGGAACAGGATTGAGGACCACTGTGACAACTACCCTGCTGGACACTCTGACACTGGACACTGGACTGGGCCTCACCGGCAGGCTGGCTGGAGCCCTTGGGCCCACTTGACACTCTGTGCTCTCTAGCCAGTCAATCGTGACCCCCACCTCGGCGGGGGAAGGTACAGGCCCCCAGAGGCTGGCGTATCTGTCAGCGCCATCGTCATATTCGGCTGGGTGCGGCCCAGAGCCTGGCACTGCTGGTCATCAGATTCTCCCTGCCTGGGGGAGAGCTAATATTAGGCTGGAACACACTTTTATGTACAAGCTTTGTCGCCCGGGCGACAACTTGCGAGTCACACATCTGGCTATAAAAAGGAGTATGGCCTTCTGCTGCCCATGTGTCTGGCTATATGTGACAGCACAGGTAGTCTGTGTGAGGAAAGCGCGTGATTGGTGGAGCCAGAGGCGGCCACCACGAACTGGAATTTGGCGCTCGATAGCATCTGCTCACGGGTGGCTCCGGCAGCTCTGCCTCCCCTGGTGCTCCTAGCTTTATCACGTCGCCTTATCATGCCATTTCATTAAGATCCATCCCCTTGCGCATGGGCAGATGGCTGGCCCGCTTCTCCCCCGCGCTTATCGGCCTGTTCCATCTAGGGGGCTATCTCCTCCCGACTCGCACGAAGGTCTGTGTATAAAAAAAAAATCAGACCAAGCCATCTCTCCGGGACCCATAGCAAAACAACGGCCCTGTAAGGCCCAGCTTCCCATAATGCCCCACTTACTTCCTGTTTTTAAAAGACTGTTGTCTTTTTAGCCGAAATTCCTGCAAAGAGGATGAAAATGAAAGCTTCATGGCCCAGTGGGTTCTATGTTGAGCTGTTTTGAACTAGCAGCAGGGCAGAGCAGTACAGTACACCTACAAATGAGGGAAAGACGCAAAATACAGCATCATTAGTGTAGAATAGCCTGGGATTCATCTCCCTAGCTGTATATCCATCAACCTTATATAGCTGAATCCTGTATTTTCTCCCTGTAACTAGCTACCTACGTTAAATCCATAACCCCACCGTGTAATATATTACTGCTGAAATGGAAATTATTTGAAGAGTGCCCCATAAACGAGCAGAGGGTTCCTATGAGTGTTTCTCCCTGAGCTGATTTACTGCCCTTCGGCTAGACCTTTGCCTTCAGATTCCAAGGAGCGGCCAGTGAGGTGCAGCCAAGGAGACACAGCCAATGAGTAGCAACCAATGAGGAGCAGTGAATGAGGAGCGGCCAATGAGTAGCAACCAATGAGAAGCAACTAATGAAAAGTGGCCAATGAGGAGAGCCCAATGTGGAGCCGACAATGAGGAATGGCCAGTAGTGTGCTTGCGGGTGAACTCTGACTCGTGTAAATAGCCCACTGCGACTGAAAAAGAGCATGAGGCAGAGTAGATAAGGGGATTACAGTGTACCACAGCGTACCTACACCACATGAGAGCGTACGTAGTTTTATTTTCAGCTACAGGCAGGGAGACGGGCCTTATATGAATGCGCGAAGTGATGTCATTCTCTGGCTTTCATCACTACTTGCTTTCAGCTGAAGGTCTCTTTAGGGACAGCCTAACGAAGCGACCGAAACTAATAATGTCACTTTGCGAATGACATTTATGGTTAAACATAAAGCGCAGAACACTTAACACCAGGCTGACATTTATGCTGCACACTCTCGGGGGTGTCATTTATAAAGTACCGTGAAAACACAAAACAGAGTGCGATGAAAGTATTGTGTTAAGCTCAGGCGCTTGACGTTCTGTCTGCAGTGCACTTCTTAGATTTCCTCTCTTTATTTAAATAATCCTACTCAGGCTTTATTCACCCTAATCATCCTGATCTCCCTGCATGCTTGTCATGTAAAAATGCAAACATTGTGCATTTTATACAACTGTTGCAATATAAGTCCATGTGCGTCATTTGCGTTCACATTTCAAATAGTGATTTTGATTTATTCATGGCGGCTCGGATCATTGCCTGCAGAAGCTTCTGTCAGCTGAATATTTAAAAATGTTATCTGAAGGCAGCGGCTGATGGCGAAGTCTCCACCGAGGACTGGAATTTGCAGACTGACAGATGAAGTGGCTTCCAGGTCACAACTCATAAATTAACTTTACTAATTTTAACAAATTAAATTTAACCCACTGCATTCTCGTGCAGCAGCATAACTCTGCTGCAAACATTGAGGCTAAAAACAGCACTGAGTTGGTGCGAGTCATTTACAGGTAAACAAACACAGACTTCATGATCATCTGCTACAGTATTGACTGAAGACCAAAAAGCATGTTTACCTCAAACTATGCCACAGTGTGATATAATTCAATCTAAAATAAACAAGAAGTTACAACATGCAGAGGCTGGCGAATCACAAAGAGGTGCGGTAGCTTAATTGGTTAAAGCACCTGCCTAATAAACAGAAGCTCATGGGTTTGAATCCTGGCGGTATTTCAAGTCTGGGGAGGATGGTGTTTTTCTCAGTGGGCTGGACCTCTGGGCCTGTGGTCTGAAGGTTGCTGGTTCAAATCCCACCCTCCGCAGAATAGTCACATGCCATTGGGGCCATAACTTCGTCCCCCTTGATGCTACTTTCGGGACACTGGATAAAAGACTGAGCCTGTGCTTGGAACCCAAGCTTCACTCTCACCTCCGTATGGATGGATGGATGTCAAAATAAAAACATTTCTATAGTAGCTGTCTGGGTGCAAATGGCAAATAAAGCATAATTTCATCACACAAGAGCTCTGCTCGTCAACAAAGGCGCTTTCACTCCACTTTTATACCGATTTATAACTTGCGACGGCTCTGTTAGACCCAAATAGCACAACACCTGGAAACATAAAAAAACAGAAATATACGACATTTTCATCCTTGTATATAAAAAAGTAATAAATCGCTGTAACACACTGCAAAGCCAAATCTTCTCATAATCTGTTTGAATTTTTGATACGTATCTGTCTCATTATCTTTTGACTTTTGTTTTACCGTTTAAATAAATCTAAATAAAACGTCACCGTAAATTATACCTTTGTGCGTGCTTTTAAATAATGCCTCTGGCGTAAGACAGCCAAAGAAAGACAAATGTTTTCTCAAGATTAAATACAAATTCTTTGCTGTATATATTATGTCCTGCATAGGCCTGAAGAGCTGACTTATCTTCCAGCCCTAGTCTGATGCACGGAGTATGACCTGAACAAAATGCTTTATGTTTAAGTTAACTCGTTGAATTAGGAGGGGAAAGGTCGAGCGGAGAACTGTGGGGAACTGTTATTTTTCCATTTTGTACGGGGTGGGAAAAATCACAACATTCATAGAGTTATCCAGAAATACCTGGTATTTATTTTAAATCGATCGTAATTATCGCAGGAAAAAAAAACAGAAACTGGTTCAAGCTCACTTCCCGTCGTGAGCAGGACAATTGTTTCCTTCTACTGGCTTTGCAGCTTTGGAGCACCTCGAGGATTTAAAAAGGGTCTCCTGTATGTTTCCCCAGATTTTGCCCCCCCTTCCCACTCTTGCCTCATAAAGGCCATATTATGTATGTAGCACAGCTTTGACCTTTCTTTCGGTAAAGGCGGAGGTTCCGTCAAACACGACCTCCATGTCAGGAGTTCGCACTGTTGGTTCTGCACCATGAGATGCTGAAAGTCACTGAACTGCAGCAGAAAGCCTACAAGCCATGCAGCGGCCACTCTAGTCCAGCGGATTTTGTTTATTGGCAAATGCAAACAGAAAATGTGTGAAGGCTGCCTTACTTAAAATAGCAGTTCAAGTTGCATACAAAAGTAAATCTAGTAGCATATTATACTAATCTGTAAGTGAAAAAAGAATTAGACAAGCTCAAGGACAGGTAAGGCACAATTGCTATTTATTTGCGGAATTTAACAGACCGAAAAAAACAGTAATTAAGCAAATGGGAAAATCAGTCATTTCTCGAAAATGCAAAGAACCTAAAGTTCAGAGCAGATGAGTTTGATCCCCGTTCTGCATGGTCCATGTCAAACTCAGCATGGCCACAGAGGCGCGAGAGCCGCATAGGAGCCCTCGGCCAGTGGACATGCTCCAAGGCACCAGGTCTACCGCACACCAGGGGTCAGAACGAAAAACAGATCTGACATGTTCAGTGGCAAAGGCTGACCTCAGTGCAGCCAGAGTTCCCAGAAAAAAGGCAGGCGGTCTTGGTCCGGGACTCCCACAGAGACCGAGGCCTACAAAAAAAAAAAAAACTACTCCTCATTTCATATTTGAGAAGAAAGACACTGGCAAACACAAGGGAGGGAGAATGCTATCTCTGGGGAGAACATCTAGGTTGAGAACTCAGACTAGCTAAAAGCAGCATGTTTACTTGATTGTCATGTCAGGCTTCCATGAGCTGTCCACAACATCAGTTTCACACAGGCGAAATGCGACAGTTAAGATTTCATTGCACGCCGGAACGCCAATGTAAAAATAGTCATTTTGAAATCAGCACCCTCCGAGTTCCCGTTAGGATGGGGTGATGGCAGTGCAGGAGACGCTGGAGATTGATTGACGGTAGAACACTTCACATGAGCTGCCAAGGGACTCATTTTTTCTCAGTAGGTTGAGCTGAAGGACACAGTCCCCTACATGCACTGTTTGGACAAAGGCGCATTGTCAAGAGAGCGGTAATTATCTCCCTGCGAGTAGCCAGACACAACAGCAGAAAGCGCCAGAATGCTTTCTGGCTCCATTAATCTTTTGGTGCCGGGCACGGCAGCCACCGGGCCCACACGGGACCAGGCTGCCCCTGCCAAGCCAAACGGCTCCGCAGGAAGAGAGAGCCATCAAAGGACTCCTTTAACTGGTGCCAGAAACTGGCGATGCCTTTAGGTGAAAAGAGGAGACCTTGGGGGGAAACCTCAGTCACCATTCTGTCTGCACCCTTCCAACACAATTCATCCTGAGTCGGCTTCAAGCTCCAACAGCCAGGATGTGCAGAAAACACTCCGGAATTCAAATCGCCCCATTGCAATATCCTCTGCTCACCTAACGCTACAAAGGTCTGTAATCAGACCCTAATTGTATTCATTCATTGAGCTTGAGACGAGTTAGCATACACAGTGAGGCTGCCAGAAATCAAACCCAATCACTTTTATTGTCACATCACTAGAACGAGGTTCCCCTCCCTTATAGTGCAATTGAGAGTGGAGGTGGTGTCCTTGAGGTGGGGAGGGGTCACCTGGTGGAAGAGATGAGGCGGTTGGTCCAGCTCTTGATGCTGCCAAACCATCTGCCTGACGGTAGCAGGGTGAGGCTGTGATGACGAGGCTGCTGCGGGCAGTGGCGCAGCACCTCAGAGACTGAGTGCTGTCGATCATTCACTCTGACACTCATGGGAACAGCCATGTGGCGGTTGGACATCAGGAATGAACAAGGCTACATCAGCGGCTCATCGACATGCTGCAACGGCGTCGTTTTGCTGTGGATGGGTCATAAAATGCAAGTTCTTGTTGGGCTTCGGGAGCCCTTGTGGTTTGAGAAGCATTTTATCAGGAGCACCTGCTTATTCATACAATGATATAATCAGCCAATTACGTCACAGCAGAGCAATGCGTAAAACCATGCAGATACAGGTCAGGAGCTTCCGTTCATTTTGACGGTGGCATGATCACTGATGTCAGATGGACTGGTTTGAGTATTTCTTGAATTGTGAGATTTTCACGCACAACAGTCTTGAGAGTTTACTTGGAACGATGCAAAAAAAATTAAAATCATCCCACAAGTGGCAGTTCTGTGGATGAAAACAGTTTGTTGATGAGAGAGGTCAGAGGAGAATCGTCAGACTGGTTCGAGACTGGTTCACCACTCTTAACAACTGTGGTGAGCAGAAAAGCACCTTAGAATGCCCAACACGTCGAACCTTGAATCGCATGGGCTACAACAGCAGAAGACCACGACGGGTTTCTCTCCTGTCAGCCAATAACAGAAAGTTGAAGCTGCGGTGGGCACAGACTCACCCAAACTGGACAGGAAAAACCCTGGTCTGATAAATCTTGATTTCTGCTGAGCCACACAGATGGTAGTGTCAGAATTTGGCACAAGTAACATAAAAGCATGGATCCATCCTGCCTTGTATTAACAGTCCAGGCTGGTGCTGGTGCTGAAATGGTGTGGGGAATGTTTTCTTGTCACATTTTGGGCCTGTTAATACCAATCAATCATCACTTGAATGCCATCGTTTATCAGGGTGTTGTTACTGACCATGTGCATCCTTCCATGGCCACAATTTGCCCATCTTGTAAAGGCTACATCCAGCATGATACCACAATGAGCTCAGTGTTCTTCAGTGGCATTCTCAGTCAACAAATCTGAATTCAATAGTAGTGGAAGTGGGATGTGGAAGAACAGGAGATTTGCAGCAGAGACATGCAGCTGGAGAATCTGGAGAAATTGCATAAACCAATCATTTCAACATGGACCGGAATCTCCGAGGAATGTTTCCAACATCTTGTGGAAGCCATTCCATGAAGAATCGAAGCTGTTTTGGGAACAAAGGGAGCTCCGGCCCAGCATTAGAATAGTGTTTCTAACAAAGTGCTTAGTTTAATGACTAATTTTTTGTCAAGGACCTCTCTCAGTGTCCAACAAGTGAAATCACTCTGCTGATCCCAGGGTTCGATCCAATGACCTTCTGATCATAGGCATAGTTCCATGACCCATTCAGACACACACTGCCAATAATACAACATCTATTATAATATGACATGTATGATATGACAATGTGTAACCAGCTGTAATGCTTGGGCATCATCCAGTTCAGTAAGTCATAATAAAAACAAGAATTAGCCAGGCACAAATATATTAAAATAAAAACAAATACAGCATCATACTGATAAATTTAAGACAAAGCCTACATGCCTCATGGCCTCCTTCTCCTGTTTAACTCCTTTATCTATGTAAGGGATGCTCTTCAGATCTGACAGCCAGGATGAGACCATCACCAGGATGAGACCATCATTTAGGCAGAAGATTTAAATGGCCTCACACACTTTTAAATAAAACTGATATTTCGGTGACAAATCCTTTGTGTGACGCCACCATTAGCATTCCATACCATAACAATGACCACCACTCACGACTTCACGGAAGCCGGTAAATGGACTCCCGAGACATCGTTTCCATGACAGAATACCGTGTACCAGCTTAGTTTCACTAAGGGCTCTGGTTCAATGTCTTCCGCGCTGGTCTCTGCTAGTTTTCCAAAAATATCTGTGAGCTGTGAGATGTAACGTGTCAGAACCCGTCAGACATTCAGTGCGGTCTATAAACTGATCGTATGCCAAAATGTCCACGGCTACGTCAAGCCTATTTTTAACATAAATATAGAAATATATTAACACAGAATCATACAGACTATTATAACTACATATACGTGCATACACACACCAACACATACATTTTCCAACCATTTATACATTAGTGGGTCGTGGTTTTTATAACCTTTTTATTAATAGGAGTGTCAGTAATTCTGCAGGGTACTGTACATGAACTTCGCTTCTTGGTGGCTTACATGGAGTATGCTATAATCCCAAACACACAGAAGATAGAAAGCATAGATAATCTATCCATCCATTTTCTATACTCACTGTCCTACGTGGGGTTGCAGAGTCCGTCCCAGAAGCTATTGGAGCAAAGCAGGGAACAACCCAGTATGGGGCACCATTCACACCAACAGGCAAATGTGGGAACTCCAAATGGCCGAGGCATGTTTCAGGAGTGAGTGGAGAAACGCCATGGTGACAGAGGGAGAACATGCAACCCCACACACAGGGATGCAGGGTAGAGACTCAAATGCTGGTCCCAAAAGTGTAAGGCAACAGTGCTAATCACTGTACCATCAGCCCACCTCAACAACAGCATGCATTAAAATGAGCAAATTCATCACAGAATCAATCTACACATAATGGCCAGCTCGTGAAAAAACTGAGAGACCACTCTATATTTTTTAATCCTGGTTTAATCCTGGTTCTGCTGGCTGAAGGCTACACGGTGCAGCAGGCTGCTTCCAGGCTCAAAGTTTCAAAGACAGCAGTACACAAAAACAAGGTGAAGCAGGAGACACTGGGCACAACCAGAAACCAGCCAGGTACAGGGCAGAAGCGACTCTCTAATACCATAGATGACTGTCAACCTATCCGGCAGTGCCTCATAATTTGGAGGATGACCTCAAGTGACCTTCAAAAGGAATGGGAAACATTAAGTGGTGTGAAGTGCACTGGTAGGACAGTTTGTATCAGGCTCCTAGAAGCAGGACTGAAGTCCCATAAAGCAAGGAAGAAGCCCTTCATCAATGAGAAGAGCCAGGCTGCAGTTTGCAAAAAAAAAATATTTTTCACAGGCGCACACCCATAGACTGAGAAATGAGTGAAACAAAAAATGTTGCTTTGGTATCTTAATTTTTCCCAGAGCTGTATATGCTACAATACAAAGAGCAGAAAAATCTGTCTTTATATCAAAAATTCCCTGTTTCCTGGTGGCAGTGGTTAGGCTCTGGTGCCTTCCACCATCAGGGCTGGGTGTGTGAAAACCACATCCCCTGCGCGCATGTGTGTGTGTGTGTGTGTATGTCTGGCGCTTGCATGCTCTCCCTGAGTTGCGGGTTTCTTCTTGCAGTCTAACAACATCCGGTTAGGCTAACTGGTATCTCCAGATTGGCTGTAAAATTTGAACGTATGTGTGTGCCCAGTGACGGACTGGCATCCTGCTCAGGGCGACCCCAGACCCCAGCCTGGTACCATGTGCTGCCTGGGATAGACTCCAAGACCTCTGTGACCCCGACCAAGATAAGCAGGTAGAAGACGGATGGATGTTTTTACTTTTGGGTAATGAAAGAAAAAACAATATATTATCTTTGGCTACAATAACATTTTACTGTAGTTACAAAAGAGGCTGCCAGTGCGCATTCGTGGCCAAAGAATGAAGCTGCGGGCACACATCGTGAAAACTTCAAAACAGGAGATATTTGCCACTATCGCCGCTGATTTATGAGCACTTCAAAGGGGCTTTCCCTGCCTTTTCTACTGGACAAATATCCATCCGGTGTCATCACCCCTCATCCAAACTCATAAACTCCTGTCAGCTGCCGAATAACTCCGCCCTACGCTGCCATGAAACGCAGGCTTTTCCTCACTTTTAATATGTGTTACTGAACAAAAGGAGTTGTTAGTAACACAAGACCATCAAACCCCCCCCCCCAGACTCTGCCCAACGGGGAGTATGAAAAGATCAAAAACAGTCTAACTGCTGTTTGATGAAATTTTCTTGGCTCCTTTCTAAAGAATTAATAGATAAAAATAAAATCGCTAACCATTAACTGTAGCGCTTACGGTTTTTTTTCTAGCTGTTTGATGTACGTGACATCGATATATCCGCGGAAAAATAAAGTGCAATATTCCCTCTGAAAAGTTTCTTGTGGAAGCAGCTTTTGTATCCCATTAATACTGTAAACAGGGCAAAACACGTTATGTTTGTTGTGAGACGGTAATGTGACACAACCCAGCTGCAACCAAAACGATCTTCTGATTTACGTTTCTATTTGCTAGAAAGTTCTAACGCGTCACGCTACATATAAACACAGGAATGACAAAACTGAGGACGTATTAGTAATGAAAAAGTGAATTCAGTTGTCTGCACATGAAAAATTTGCAGTAGAACCCACTAAAATTGAATGATGGTGGACCTAATTACGAAATGATTAAGGCCTTTTTATCTGTGAAGGTCAGTGTAAGTTTCCTGGCACATGAAGTACCTATCCAGAAAATCAGGTCAAAACCACAGTGCATAATGGGAGTACTGTGCAAGCAAGGCTACAGACACATTTAAACAGGAAGAGAACAGGAGCTAAGGGTTCAGCTGTCATTGTACATATTCATTGTGCCCTTATTCTGTGTGCGCCAGTCTTTTCTGTATTTTCTATAAGAATGGTCAGCGTCCAATAAGACGCGTGGACAGATCCGGCATTAAGAAAGGTTGAAATGTAATTGGACAAGGAGTGCTCCTATTGTAATCTAGATCGATACTGGTAATGATAGAATGCTACAGAACACTAATTAATGAAGTATGGACGGTGCTGGTGGAAATTAATAGAAATAAGTAAATGACAGAAAATTTGAAGGACTGTGTCACAATGACGTTTTGTGTACGCACCGTACCATGGTGCTGACGGCATCAGGCGTGGACTGATGTGTGGCTGTGCATTGAGGCTCTGTGCTGGAGGTCCAAAGGCTTAAATCCTGCGTTTGGTAGAGTGATTTCACTGTTGGGCCCATGATCAAGGATCATAACCCTCATGTGAACCGAGGACCAGCAGACCCCGCCCTCTATAACACTCAATTATATGTTGCTTTGGGTAAGATGTGAAAGCGCAGGATTAATCAGAGTCACCGTCCTCACATGACATATGTCTTCCTGGGTGCAAGAAACTCTGCAGCAGTTTTGGGAGGGGGCTATTCAGAAAGAATAAAAGGCAATACAAAAACAGTCCCATGCCACAACTGTGTTTTACCTTATGGGAATTAAATTTTATACTGGAAATGACACCCAACAGCAGGAATATAAAGGAAAGAATTACAGAAGAAATTATAAAAATTAATCAACATGGCAAACTGCACATGTTTTTGTGTTCACGCGGATTTACAAGATGTACAGAAACATTAATTAAATAAGAAGAAAACAATTCTTAGGTGCCAATCTAAACACCACCAAGATCCTGACATGAAGCAACACAGACCAGCTGGTGGACCTGGAGCACGGCAGCTGGATGGCACAGCCTCCCTGCGGCCGGACAGAACGGCCTCTGTCCCACCATTAAATTATTTAGTCTTAAACCTTTTCCCAAATGCAAGTCCACACACTTACCCACTCACTTACTCACTCACACACACAATCAGAGACACACACTCTTTCTCTCTCTCTCACACACACACACACCACACGTTTGTATTCATATATTTATGGGCCCCATCATTAATTTCTATGGGAAGAATCCTAATCTCAGCAATGACGACCTTAACCCGCACCCAGCCCTAACCTTAAGCACAGGTAGCCAAGTACACAGTATACCATAAGTAAGACTTTCTGCTTTTTTAATTTTTTGATTGCAGTCACGGATTTTTATGAAATTGAGCTTCCTCTTGTGGAGATGAAAAAATGGTCCGCACAACATCAAAATAACATTAAAAAAAATAATACAAAAAATAACAAAAATAACAATTAAATAACAATAAAAGTTTTTTTTTCACATTCTGAGGACATTTGGTCCCCACTCTGTAATATATACAGAACCCACCCACCCACACAAACCTCCCACACACAAACATATACACAAACACACACACTTGTGGTGGAACAGAAAGGACAGATGACACGGTGGGAGCCTCAGCAGTGGTGCCAGGGGGCCCCGAACTGCCCCCAGTGCATGTCAATAACTGGACTCCAAAATGACTTTCTGGGCGCTTTGATC
>JAODLD010000044.1:9043046-9058169 GCA_026781065.1 Mormyrops boulengeri | reverse complement strand
GCGTGCTGCGGGGGGGGCTTCATTTCGCTGTACCTGGCACTGTGCGTCAAAAAGGCGGCGGCCATGCTCTGATCCCCGCACAGGGGGACAAAAAAAGTTGCAAGAAATCACATTCAAACAACTTCCTGTCATCAGGAGAGCAGAGGGAGGTCTCCTTATCGCCTTACACGCACAGAGGGAGCGGGACCGTGCCACTTCTTACGTTTCCACTTAAACGCCCTCTAAGCTCATAGCAAGCTATCACAGGCACCACGCGCCTTAGAGTCGATTAGCCAGGCCCGTGCTGGCATTACCGCCGTACATATTAAATAGCCGCACTCGCTGGCAGCTCACCGGAGAGCGGCGGGAAGCAGAAATACAGTCAGCTCAGATCCTAATCCAAGCAACTGAATCCCGAAATTTAATGCACACACAACTGGGGACATTTTATCTGTGTTTATCAAACTGATGACATAACAGATGTTCTCCTGTAATAATGATACTGTACCATGTGATCTAACAGTTGGAGGTAGGATCCATGCATATCTATGGTTGAGATGATCAAAATACAAGATGTATCACATATCTGACACTGATGATACTGTATAAAAAAACCCTGTAGGTCAGACTTAAGAACAAATACTGAATGCTTCATGCATTTTATGTATGTATTATGTCTATGTTTTAAACTTAAGAACAGGCAGAATAAAACACAGGTGGTTTATTTCATTTAGGTTGACTTAACTTACGCAATACTCATGACTAACCAATTCCGAATATAGTCAGGGCTGAAATACAGCACCTGGATTTACTCTATAATTTTATTTATGGAAAATACACTGGATTCCTCAGTTTACGTGTTAGATTACCCCCCATGACTAAGTGAAGCTCTTATCACCAAACACACCTAGGGTCTGTACCACACTGCCCTCTGGTGACGGCAATGAAAATTTATTTGTGATAATACAAGTCAAATTGAACAAACTTGGAAAGTGAAAAACAAATATAAATTTAAACTGCAAATTGTGCAACTGATCACATTTGAACAAACTAAAGTTAACAGTTATTTGAAATGAAGAGGAACCCTTTGCAATAGCACCAACACCAGCAAATTTTGTTTCTTTGGCTGGTAAATTTATACTTTTCGAACGTCTGACTTTGCACGTCAAGTGGTCAGCACCGGACGGTCAGCTTTCACTTCTTTGATATCGCATTGAAATTAGCGAACATTCTGGTGCACATCTCCTTCTCCTTGTCTGCAGAGTCCTTGAGGTAGCTATAAAATGCAACGCAGCCATTTATTTGCGGTAATAACAGGGATCAGTGTTACTCATACCCACCTGTACGCTTTGTCTTTTAGCGTAAACTAGAACTTACGCTGCAAGCTTCTTTAGTGAGTTGTTGATGTCACTGTTAAAGGGTTTCTGGGCCTGAGCCATCAGAAGATAATCTTGCGCCTTTTCGTAATCGTGCATTTCCAGACAGGCCTGCGGTAAAAAGCAACGCTAAAAGAGGAAAGGAAGTCGACGCTGCGACTGTAATCCTCCTCATTAACAAAGACATTTTTCCTGTTGCCTCAACAATTATTAATCAGGAGGCCATAGTAGCTTCAAAGCACTATGAAGTATACAATTCTGGACAGTGAACATCTCAGTTAGCTCAGAAAAGGCCTGACCTGACCACAACGGAAGAGAGCCTTGGCGTTCTGCGGCTCCACATCCAGAGCCTTTTGGCCATATTTCAGTGCTTTGAGGGGCCTTTCCAGACGCAGCAGCGCGAGCGACAGGTTCAGAAAGGTAGGCAGCTTCATGGCTGCGATGCTGTCCCTCTCCCCCTGATCCGCAGCTTTACGGTTTAGTAGCAGAGTCATTGCCTGCCCGTCACCACACACAAGAGAGAGACAAGGCTACTGGCAGAGGAACTGAGGCTGCCTTTAACACGAGCAGCATCATCTAGTGAGCAGGCATTCAGCACTCATACAAAGTCATGTTACAGGCAGAAGAGATTAGATTAGAAAAGGAAAAAGGTTAGATTAGATTAGACTATATTAGATTAGATTAGATAAACTGTATTGATCCGATAAAGGAAAATCCCAATATTACAGCAGCAGCTAAAACACCAGGGTCAGACAACACACAACATTATAGCACAGTATGAAATATAATGTACTGTATACAAACAACCAAATAGCAGCCGAAGTCTAAGACCTGGATGGTACGATACAAAGTGACAAGTGCCAGAATATGTAAACATAGGCCATGAGTTTAGGTGGTGTTAGAACAGTGTGAGAATAGAACAGTATTTTACATCTAATGACTGTGAGATGTCACCCTGAGGTAAAGGACTAGCACCTATGCACTAACAGTGCATAAACTATTGTAAAATTTAATAAACAAAGCACCCAAAAAACTGTGGCTTATCAAACCGAGCCTTTCTCATCTGACAAAGGAAAGTATGCTACCTGTGGCTAAATATTTACAGCCAGAGTTGGGTAATTCAGGTCCAGAGAGTAAAAGTCCAGACCAAGAGTTTGTTTATAGGCTAATACATTAAAATGCTAATAAGGAAGGTAAATCAGCAATTCTGCATGACCGCTGCCTCTGACCGCCGTCCGCTACCTTCTTGTACCGCTCCTTAGCGTCCCCGTAGCGCTTTTGGTTGAAGCATCGATTTCCAAAGCCAAGCTCCGTGTTGGCGACTTTGAGCATGGTGGACAGAGGGGTGGTGTTCTGCTGACCCTGGAGATGGGGGGGAGATTTAACAGCCAAAAATGAAATGTGAGCAGCCCACAGAATCACCATAAACACCATGAAATAAACAAACACAGACCCCAATTTGTGCATGAATCAACCGCTCTGCGTTCCATATAAAGTCCAGACGCTTGGGAGATGTGGTCCACATAGGTATGAATCTGTATTACTTGGTTGCTTAAGCACAATTAAGCTATTAAGCTCTCCTCATAAATATTATGAAATGGACTTGCAAAGTGTGAAACCTCCTCCTCAAGAACACTAATGAATGTGTTTTTAATGGCCAATATAAATAAGAGTTTAGTGAGCATCTCACCGGGGTAAGCGCAAAAAAAGCATCGGCTTCAGCAGAGTCCAGAAAGTCAAGGACCTGCACCTCGTATAGCACGGTGGCAGAAGGGGGGATCAGCGGAGGGCAGCCCATCTCCCCGTAGGCGTATTTGGGCAGGAAAAGAAACCGGGAAAATTCACCCTTCTTCATCGTCAGGAGCCCCAGCTCCAGACCAGGCAAGGTGACGTCTGTGGAGTATCAGGAATACATAAGGTTACAGGGCCGCTGGACAAGACTCAGGAGAAGAAATAACAGAATATCCTCCAGGAGACAAACCTCTTCCTAGCTTCATCATCGGTGGATGCTTTGAGCGGTTGTTAGATTCAAATGGCCGATCAGAATACTCCAGGTACCCAGAGAAATGAACTACATACATACACATTAACGTAGTGAACACATCTACAAAACAAGTCGTGAAGGCAGTGCAGTGCGTTCATTCATAAGCTGGAAATGTCGCACTTCCACGAAAGCCTTCATTCTGAAAAAGCCAACGGGCCATATCATCATGCAAACGTTAGGAGCAAAAAAATTATCTATAACACATATAAAATGAACAAACCATTCAATGTCAACATCTCACATTTTAGAGTGCCTATTACAACTGATGCATAATAAAAGTCAGCGTGCACACGGCACTTCTGAGATATGAATGAACGTGTAAGACATTAGGGACGTGAGTTACTTAGCACCGAGGCGTCCATTGGTAGCAATTGGCCCTCCCCATTTTGGATAACCTCCTTCAGAACTCCTCCATCCCCAGATACATCTTGCATATGCAGAGCTAGTCGTTGAAACGGACTCTGCAACATGGACGGAACACCGCAATTTTTATTTCCACCCACAGAACCTTCCGAAGGCTTGAAGGCCGCACATCCCCGTGCTCCCCCTGCTACCTGCACGCCCGCTCTCTGGCGCTCCGCCGGGTTTAAAAACTGCTGGATTCTGGGAGACAGCCCGTTTCCCGACATGCTGCTTAGTGCAATTATTGCACTTCCAAAATGCACATATAGGACAGGCTAATTTCCGCAAGGAGGACAGCGATCTCTCATCCAGGCCGCTTTTACTTAACTACCTGGCGCGCCTCCGTCGCGTGACACGTGAATGTGGTGGGGGGGGAAACGTCAGTGTGAAAGGCATAGAAATTTATCCCCAAAAGGGCAAAACACTGCAGCTGCAAAGGTGATGTCGGTATCGTAAACGTTATTATTATTAATATTATTAATAATTAGAGGAATTGGCGTTTCAAATGTAATGTTCATTAAGTTTCATTTATATTATGCATTCTAACTTGCAGTCTAACCACAGACTACATATGTGAGTCCACATTACCAAAAAGCTAAATTGCAGAAAGAAAAACCATAAACTGAACTATTATTATGATTAAGCTGTTTATTGTAAAAGAAATGAATTTCTGTACTAGTATCCATTAACTGGGGAAGAAAAATAACTCATAATATTATAATATCGGTTTTATCAGCAAGGGCGTAGTTTTGGCCATTGACGGCACATGTCCCTACCAATACTGTGGGAGTAGCGTGTGTGTTAGGGCGCGGGGTCGCGGCTGCGTTGGTTCCGGACTCCCTTGCTTACCTCCTGACATCAGTTTACTGTCTAATTGTAGATCTCGCGGATATCGCCATAATACACAATTAATAAACAACGTTATTATCAATGCATTAGTTTTCCATATGGATATACCGTCAAAATTACTTTTACAGTTATTGTATGGGAAAACATGGCCCAAAAAATGAAATATGTAGGAATTTCTATTTCAAGGTTGAGAATAGGTTCAATAAATTGCTCTGATAGACGTCTTTTTCGCTCTGTCTCTGTCTGTCTGAAGATTTTCCTGCAAACGTTGACATTGGATGACAGGGAATACCTAAAGTAGACATTGAAATTCAGAAATAGAGCAGTCCTATTATTTTTAAACTCTAAGAAGAATGGGAACATTTTCTTTGGAATGTGAGGTGGTATGTTTAATTAATGTTATATTTCTCATTTTCATAATTATTCGGGGAAAAAGTCACAGAACAAAGAATATGAACATATGGACTTTCATGTACCAGTTACTGTGAAAAGACAAACGGTTAAATATATATATGTATTGTATGTAAAAATTATGGTTGTCGATTTTAAAGCCTTTTGTGGCCTATTTAACATGTCATGTTAACAAAATAGCAAGAACAGGACACATATCACATTTGGCCCCTTGAGCACAGCCCTTAATTGGATAGGGAAGTGCTTCCTAATCCAGTCCAAGGGGACCCGCAGACAGTCCACGTTTTTGCTGGGAGGGAGCAAAAATGTGAGCTGAATGGGGCTCCCCGAAGACTGGATTGGAAAACACTGGGACAGGGGCACTGGATCTATGGCTGACCCTAACACTCAAACCCCAGGCTGTGGCATCTCATAAGATTGTGCCTCTTAGGAGAGTAATATGATGTGTGAAAACTAAAAAAAGACCAGTTGTGATACTAAGAACACAAGTACATGACGATGGTGAAAATCCCTGGACGCTGCTCCGCCTCAAATATCTAGTGGCTTCAGTTGAATCCTCGCCGAACGAGACCAATCCCATGATTCATTGCACCCCAAGTTCGTTCTTGGATGGCGAGTTAGCAAGTCCAGTCTTGCAAAGACCACAAGTATGGTTTTTTGCATTCTTGGTATTGAGATTCACCCAGTTTTCACTATGCCGGAAATCTGGTGCCATCATAATAAATTTCAATTCAATTCAATTTATTTTTATACAGCGCCTTTCACAACAAAGTTGTCCTAAAGTGCTTTACAAGGTTGTGTTGTGATACATACAATATAAGTAGAGGGACATAAATCTGATTATTTTTTCCCCATGAACAAAAGTCTAGCTAAGCAACATTCTTCATTCTCTTCCTCAGTCTTGGCCTCACATATTTCATTCTCCAAACTTTGCTTCACTGGTTCAGACAACAGAAAATGACACTTACGGTTTGTCGGTTTCACATTTTTATCAAACTTTTTATTAGTGTTTTGCAGTCATTGGTTTGCATCATTGTACCGTATATTTCTGAAGCATTAAGAACAAACATTTGCACAGAATCCTCAAAAAAACAGGTCAGACTGCTTCAACATAATTTAAATACAAAAATAAAATCAGTATATAAACAGATTAAAATTTACCACTGATGAATATTGTACAGATTTATGTCTTCCTTCCAAGGAAATTCTCTTACAGGAAAGAGCTTTCACCTTGGATTATGACTTAAAGACATTTGCCCCTCACACTTATTTAGTTTCTGAAGAGCTCTTGAATCCCTCAGTGAGCAAACCAGACTCTGAATTTCAGTTGTCATTTTAAGATTTACAGCGACCAGGGCCCCTTGTTCCTTTAACTTTGTGTGGTTCAACTTTCTACATTTCACACCCTTTCCAATGATCAACAATTATCTAGATAATGTATTAAATCATCGATCTCGAAAATTATGTCTAAAGGCTATCATGGATATTCAAGTTTAAGATACCAAGTAAATGAGTACGTGTCTTAAGTGATAGGGTTAAAACATGCACACACCTGGACCAATTCCCACACACACCTCTTTCCAAAGCCACGTTTTGGAAAATTGCTAAGTTAATTCAGAAACTAGATTTTATTCTAGGAAATATTCTATGTTCTATCTAAACATACAAATGCACCATTTGTTTGTGAAATTTGCATGACAAAACTGTATAAAGAAGCTTCTGCGATGGAAAACAAAAAAAAAAAAGAGAGACAAACAGTTGGATCACAAGAGAAGTTAGTGTTCGTAAGTTAGTTTTTTTCCCCTCCCACACATCCACTGAAGCGATTCCTGAGTATTGATTGGTTGAATGTGCTGGTTTTGTGAAGTCAACGTCAGTCATACATTTATTGAAAAGAGGCTACGTCATTCAGTTAGACTGCCAAAGCTTCATTATGATTCGTCACATTACATTTCTACATCCGTAGGAGTCCGAGGCCTCCGCTAAGCATAGTGTACCGATTTTGTGGGCAGCAAGATACACCAAGGACTGCCGCCTGCTGAAAAGCATCAAAAACTGTTACACGCTTTACGCGCCACAAAAAAATGAAAGAAGTAATGATTTAACTGAGCCTCAACATTGCTTATTAGAAAGTTTCCAGTCTGCCTGCTTAAAGGCGAAATACAATGTATCATCCATCATTCATACCAAAGCTACCACGTGTTTGCATAAGCATCACTGATTATACATAATTCTAGACTGAAAAGATACTGTTCATTACAGCATCCGTTATTTTTTTGCAGAAAACAAATATATTAAATATTATATGGAACTGGCAAAAAGTACCAGAAATTATTTTGTTCCTCAGAAGAGATCTCACACATTGGTTCAGGCAGTCGGCAGATGTACCATACAAAGTTAAGTACTCGATGAGCTTCAGGGTACTTGTTACAAAGGCAGTGATGGTGGTGTGGGCTTTGAGATGACATTTAGCCACAAGAAGAAATCGCCCCTAACGGAGATAAGACCAACATCTCAAGTGACAGCTTCCTTATTCAAGTGACAGGCTGCAGAGCTTGTTGAAGGTGCTTAAATTACTGACGTTACACGTTAAATCTGTCCAGCCAATGACAAACATAACAGTCTGCCTGTGTTTCAGTGCATTTTAGTTTGTCTTTGTGGTCACCTCTGGTATCTTGAGTGTGAAATGTAACTGATCTCAGATTTATAGATAGGTAGCCAGGCAACGCGGCTAAAGAAACATTTGCAGTTCAGAACTGGGAAGATCGACACTGGCTGATTTTTGCCTCGCAGTGTAGATTTTGGAAAAGACTAAAAATGTTTTACGGAAGCACCAATTTTTCTACCTGCAACAATAAGGTCAGTGCTGAGTAACCCAGAATAAAATATTCAGAAGAAAATCAACTGACTGCCGAACATAAGCGAGGATGATCGAACTGGTGCCACAGAGATGGCCAACCAAAAGGTTTTCATGGGTTTGATTTATGCAAGGGAGCAGTACCCTTAGCAGACCTCTTCCCCCTGTTGTGTTCACTAAACTCCTGCGCGGTGTTGTTGCCCTGATCTATCACTAGCTTCAGTACTGTTCAAGTTAGCAGCAATGAAACAGGGTGTCCCTGTACCTTGCGGATTTAGAAAATTAAATAAAAAGTAGCACTATACAGTCGCACATGCCAACTCGAATGTTGAAGTGTACTTAGATTAAATAAAAATTAGCATCGCAATATTTTTACAGCAAATCAGTGTAATTACAGACTTGTGCTTTGTGATTAATGTGGCTCGGGGCAAAAGGGTGGTGGTTTTTAGGGGAAACAGACACCCAGAGACGTGGATAGAGCATGGTGGCAGGTCTGCCTGTCACCTGCCTGCAGCTTTGCCGTGTCAGTTCTGGCGAGTCCCCCTGGTGGCCACGTCAGGACCTGAAGACGTGCACGGCTCGCACCACGTACTGCCTGCAGATGGGGCACTCGCTCATGCGCTTGCCGCACTTGCTGCAGGTGACCATGTGGCCGCACTCCAGCAGCACGCAGTCGATAGGGGAGTCCATGCAGATTTTACACAAGTTCTCCTCCAGGCTCTTGGGACCAGCTGAGTCTGGGACAACAGCAGAGATGAAAGGTTCCGTTAGAAGCAGCCGCAATGGTATGTGCAATGTAATCTACGTGACCTGGTTTCTCGACTAGGCATCCCAGAAAACACATTCGAATGAACGAGCTGGATTATTTCTGGGATCAACGTTCTCAATGTACAACTAAATGAGATACAAGTGTTTCTCTTGCTGCTCGAAACTGTAAAACAGATTATAACCAGACATCTTACAGGTATCATACTTAAATTTTCTCATCAAAAAAATAATTACATGGTAAAATATGTCAGTACTGGTTCTTAAGAAACAAATAAGTGAACCAAAATTACAATGTTTCATCTCTGATTGTGGCTCAGTTTATTTACAGTAAAATAGAGAGATTTCATTGGCGGAGTGTGACCATCTGTTCTGTGGATGGGTAATTATGGACATCTACTGGCTTCCAGCACAAATTTCTCTGCAGTGCTGATAGGCACCAAGGGGGGGGGGGCTTCCTGACAGATATGAGAGGCATGGGGCTGCAGAACTGAGCTTTGAGAGTAATTGCATTTTATGGAATGTCAAATATAATTAGGTAAACATGTAGCGTGTTAAATATGCCAATGAATGACATTTCACAAATGGAATGAATGGTGAGCCAGAGACAGACCTAGATTCTGGAGACCCCTCTGGTTGTTATAGAGGCGTGTAACCCTCTCCATCAGCTCCCACTTCTCACAGCAGCCGGTGTAGCTGACGAAATTGCGGGCGAGGATCTCCTTCAGCTGGCGCACGCTCAGGGCCTCGATGTCTTCCACGGTGTTGATGTCGGCCAAGGATGCTCTGCGACCGGGAACCATGGTCTCCTCTGTGTCAGACTGGAGAGGAGGGCAGGTTTAAAAATTGCTGACCACCTGAACCCAGGCTGCTGCTCTGCCAAAAGATTCCCTGGGTTCTTGTGAGACCAGCACAGGGCTGAAACAGATGTGCTGTTATCCAGGGTAAAGGGAACAGTGCAGCAGGAACAGGAGCCCAGTGCTCTCATTCCCACTAAATCTTATTCTTCTATCGTTTCTGAGTGAACATTTTTAAAAATGTAAAATTTGCAAGCCCATCGGGATAAATGTCAGAGGCGTTGTTGTTCTACTCCTTAAACATGAACCTGCAGTAATCCCTTTAGTCTTATTCAGCTCCAGACAAAGACAGTTTATAAATAAGACACCGAGAAGGGGAGAAAACATGTTGGCCAGACTGAAAAATCAAACATTCAAACCTGAGATTCCTGTTCTTCTTGGACCTGTGTGTCCATCTCATGATCAGGCATCTCCTCTGGACTGGAGGTCATCGGGACAGACAGACCCTGGGGGAAAATTTAAACCAGTAAAGGATTCAAGATTTATATCGGTCACATGCATGAATGCAGTGGGACACCAGCAGTGAAATGAAATTGTTGCTACCCTAGTCTGTGCAAAAAACAAGGTAAAATACAGAAACAAATGAAAACCATATTAAAATAAAGAAAATAAGTAAATATTAAGGTTGCATGATGTCACATCGCGGGGTACGCACGATCATATAGTGCATGCACAATAATCACCAGGGATCTAGATGAGGAATGAACCATTTGTCCAGGTGCCAGCTTCTCAGTACTATACGAACGTTTACTTACACCCACAATTTTGTAAACAGACTAGTAGTGTGCCATGTCAGTGCCAAAGACAGTAGCATGTGGGTCCACCAACCGAATTTAAGGATACGCTGTATTTATACAGATTATTAACTAATGGGCGTCACAATATGCCCGTCATTAACGTTATAGGTGCACTACTAATCCGCTGACCAAATTGTGGGCATAAGTAAAAGTCTGTAAAGTACCGAAGAGCTGGCATCCGGTCAAATGTTTTGCCCGTCATCTAAAGCCCAGGCGATTAACGCGGATGCGCCATATTATAGCGAGTACATCGTGAAGTGATATCACGCAGCCCTAGTAAATATGAGAAAATATTTAAAGTGCAGGTTGGCGTTATAGTGTATTTTAGTTTTTAATTGGGGTTGTTAGTTAATGACCCTAAATGCCTGGGGATAGAAGCTTCTCCTCAGTCTCTCTGTCCCAGCCATAAGGCTCTGGAGGCGCCTGTGTGTGCAGCCACTGGAACAGTTTATGGCCACGGTGGGTGAAAGTTTTTGAGATGACCTCTCAGTCAGCCAGCAACACTGGGTCCCCAAGCCTAGAGCTGAGAACCACGGCTTTATTACTGGCTGATTGAGAGGTCGTCCCAGTAACCCACAGCCACCCAGCCCTCACTGGGTCTGGTTCCCCACCACTGGTTTATCATGCGGGTGGTGAACCCTTATGATTTAAAAAAAAATAAAAAGTAGTATTTAATGATCATTTTCTTCCCTGAAAGTTAAGCCATTTTTCCCTGGAAAATCTTTACCTGGTCATCACTGGGGTCATGAGGCTCCAGGTCCATGGATGAAGGTGGGTCAGGAGGTGTGGACAGGTGAATGGGGCTGGGGGCAGCTTCTGGTGGGGTCGAGCTTGGTTGAGACATTGCTTCGCTGCTGCTGCTGTTGCTGGGCGTCTGCTGGCCAAGTACCAGCTCCACCAGCTCCTCCTTCTCACGGCACATTTGGGTGGGGACCTCGTGCAGGTGCAGGTAGTCCCTCAGGTCCTTCACCTTGAGCCTCATGAGTGCTGCCCGGTCAAAGAGGGTGCCGTGGAAACGCAGGCACGTGAGGCAGAGCCGCGGCCGAAGCTCTAGCTGCACAGAGCATCTGCTGCAGAAGCTCTTCTTGCAGTCCACGCAGATGTGCTGCAGAGACCAGGCCGCACCAGCAACATTACACACTACCAGAAACTAGGGCTGCACGATATTACATCGCGATATAATTGCAGTTAGAGGCACATGCGCAATAATCACCAGGGATTTGGATGATGGGCGTAAACATTTGTCTGGACGGCCGGCTTTACTACATGGACATTTACTTACGCCCACAAATTAGTAGTAGGCCTAAAACGTTAATGAGGGGCATACTGTGACACCCAAGTCAGTAATCTATATAAATTCGGCGTATCCTTATGTTTAAATTCAATTAGCGGAACATACACCATACTACCGTTTTGTTACATCACGAAAGTGACACTGAAGTGGCGGTGAAGAAAGGCACAGCTCAGCATCTGCATCGTCATGAAAAAACAAGAGATATTGTGGATAAACAAGTTAAAGGCGACATCGGTGGGGAGCTGGTACTTTATGCAGTTTAAAGTCGGACATGTTTACTATGTTTGCGCCCATTATCTGACGCTGTTGTGATTATCGCGCATGTGCCATGCAATTGCAATGTGATATTGTGCAGCCCTAGCAAGAAGCATCATGTACAGTTATCCATAATGGCTGAAAACAATGTTCCTTTAATTTGTAATGCAATTTGCTACAAACTTAATATGCCTTATCGCCATGTGTACACTTAGACACCAATTACGAAGGCCTGTTTCCATATAAATTGTGCAGTAGGCTACTAGGTCAAAAATAACTGACTGACTTCTGTTTGTCCTTTAAATGCACCTGTGGGTATTACACTCAGTTCCACTGGGTTCAGTGAGTGTCCTTAGTCCGCCCTATGGCCACAAATGTTTCTAATGGTTAAAAACATAGCAAATGACTGTAACAGCAGGAAGTGAACGGAATTTAAAAGAAACTGTATCTACGAAAGGCTGCTTTTTAACCAAAAGTATAATTCAGGTGGCTCTCTTATTTACATGTTACTGGAATTAAACAAGTGGCAAGGTGAGCAAGACAAGTTTGAAAATGTTATTTGCTGAAAATTTACAAGTGGTACAGTGGTACAGTGGTTAGCTCTGCAAACTCACCCTCCAGATTTGTTGCCAAAATCAAGCCAAACTATACCTTTAGTTTACAAATACATACAATCCAAATCAATAGCTGTCTATCACTTGCCTTCGTGTATGAATGCGTTTCTGTTGAACACCTGGAGACCGACTTCTTATATGAAGAGTACTCTGTGCTTACTGATACAGGCTCTGTTCTCAGACAACACTGATGCAGTGTTAAATTGAATCCAATCAGACTTTACTCCATCAGCAGTGTACTGAGGCGGCTGCTGTCATTTATTTTGAGATCCAATTACAAGAATCTTGTTTTCTTAAAATTAGAGAAGGTGTTCAGATTGTTGATGGACAGTGCTTGTGCGGTTACAGTGACCTCTCTTAGTGTACAGAATAGCAAAGTAGACTTTACCTTCCTGGCTAAAGTTCCAAAACAGCCACCACATGCCTTGCACAAGACCTCAGGGGCAGTTGTTGAATGATTATACCCCGAGTTCAGGTAGGTCTGTCTCCCCGTGTTGCCGTTCCCTTCCACTGTGGTGGCGTTTGTTTCTACGCAGAGCCAGCTACAGCAGGATGTCCACATGCCTGAAAAAAAGCAGACTTTGGGTCAGGAGAGGACGTGAAATTTAAAAAAATAAAAAATAAAGAATTACCCAGCTTGTAGAATTAGATGCACTGCATTTATAGACCATCCCCAGAGAGTGTACTGCAATCCAGTGTAGAACCTTTAGGACATCAGCAGGTGGCTCACACTTATTGTTGTCACAAATGCAACCCCTGGGTATTATTACTAGTCGAATTAGAACTTGCGTCACTTATTCAGATCTGTTACACAGGATAAGCTACAGAAAGGTTGCATCTAGCCTGTGCAACAGAAAGCCACCCTTGTTAACTAAAAAGTTGACTGTCTGAGCCAGATTCGGTAGAATTTTAATATTCATAAAAAGAGAAGCGTCTCTACAGTAGAAAAAATGGAACGCTTTACTATCGATTCATCGATCAAATTAATAACACCAGAAAATCAGCGTTACCAAATAAAGATAACCCAAGAATGAAAAACACCTGCACTGTCCAAAAGCAACAACGAAGTCTTTGTTCCACAGAAACTCTAACTTGAACCATGTAGAGCAGCGGAGCACATATTTATAGAGAGCAATTTGATTCCAAAGTTAAGAAAGTAAATATTTAAAAAATGTACTTATTTCTACAATTAAAATTTTATTATTGTGCTATACATGCTAATGTGCTCCACTGGTAAAAACCGAGACAGAGCTAATTTTATCATATTGGTTTAATACTTTTTAAATTACGTTACTTCACCCTGTACCATTACTCAATTTGCACTTAAATAAATGTCTCAGTATTCAAAAATGCGATATGAACAATGCAAATATATTTTGCGACTTTAATAGGTTGGAATGTTTCAGCCAATTGCCATATTTTATCCAGATACACCCGACTATGGAAACTGGACCTAGTAGCACAGCTGTGAATATATTAAAAAGCTCCAATCATACATATTATAAAAATATTAAAAGCCTGCACAGGGTGCAACATCAGTGAAGAACAAACTCAAGTAATCAACTAATCAATTCTGAGCTCTGAATACAGCCTGTTTTCGAAACATTTTGATTATACAGCACTAGTTAAATATCTGGATACACCTGCTGCAAATCTGGTCTTTCTTTCAAGATATGAGCCTAAGCACACCTCGAGGTTATGTATTATCTCATGAACAAGGAAAGAGATGGGGTGCTGTGACAGATGACCAGGCACCCACAATCCCCCACGACTTAAACCCTATAGAGCTGATCTGGGATGAATTGGATCGAAGGGTAAGAGTAAGGTGGCCAACTGGTGCTCAGAACTTGTGGAAACTCCTTCAGGACTGTTGGAGAAGCATTTCAGGTAGCTACATCTGGAAGCTGGCTCAGAGAATGCCAAGGGTCTGCAGTGCAGTCAAAACAAAAGGGGGCTATTTGAGGAGTCATACGTTCAACACTTCTCTTAGTCATCGTAATGCTCAATCTGTATTACTTCATTTCCTCCAGGCTTTTTAGTATAAGGTGAATACCATAACTAAAATAGACACAAATGCATTAAAAGCAGATATGTCCAGAGTTTTCACTGGTACTGTACAATTACATATATATATTTACTACGTATTGATGACAATAGTTTCAGACATCCAGATAAGTTTATCAAAAACATTGATAATAGTCTAATAAGTAAAAATCATCATGAGATTGCACTGAAAATTACCAAATAGAATATTCAATCAAAAAACTGTGTTTTAATACAAAAATACACAAATAAGCATCACTGATGTAAAAACAAGGTCAATGCATCATCCACTTTCTGCAAGTCCTGACCAGAACTGTAAGAAGCACAAATGAATTAAAGCTGTGCTGCTCTCCTCACTGTAAACAATTAAACAATGATGGCACTGTGCTGCTCTCCTCACTGTAAACAAACAATGACGGCACTGTGCTGCTCTCCTCACTGTAAACAATTAAACAATGACAGCACTGTGCTGCTCTCCTCACTGTAAACAATTAAACAATGACGGCACTGTGCTGCTCTCCTCACTGTAAACAAACAATGACGGCACTGTGCTGCTCTCCTCACTGTAAACAATTAAACA
>JAODLD010000044.1:9029147-9042946 GCA_026781065.1 Mormyrops boulengeri | reverse complement strand
ATGACGGCACTGTGCTGCTCAACACACAAGGACACAGTTCTGTATGTAAATAGTCTCCCACTTGTGTTAATGGATCAAAGGTCTAAGGGACGGGGCAAAAAGCACATATCCGGCTAGAGCCTGTGGCGAGACACAAACAAAAATAAATAGAAGTCATATGCAGAAAGTATTCATGAACTTTAGTCCTTATCGCGTGGATAAGTTTGCCTGTTGTTAACTCTACTTCTGTTTAAAGAATCAGTGAGAAATATAGTAAAAAAACCCAAAAAAAAACCACATACACACGTCAAAGTATACTACAATACTACATTTATTATTGTTGTTGGCAAACTGATTCTCTGTCAATCCAAGAGGGACTGGGGGAGAATTTTGAAAATGTGGTTTTCATTTAGGAGGACTTGGACTGTCTTTGTGGGCACTCCCCAGCCTTTGTGTAAGGACACTGGGCAGGTCTCATTACACACTCGCGTGTACTGATAGCCAAAACAGGTTACAGTGTTTCAGCTATTCCCGTATAAACTGTACAGTGACTAAGGTCAAGCTGAATTGTTGGGGTAGTTAATTAAACTGTTCCCACTCACACATAAACCTCGCCCTTGATTTTAAACATTTAGCATTTCATGCGTGTCATGACGGCCAAACGTGGATAGTAACAAAACGAGTGAAGAAAATGTTAAGTCACAAGACAAGAGGCTCTGTAGTAACATTCAGCTGACAAAGGTCATTTCCCACTCTCTCAGTCACAAGATAAGTTACCGGTTCAATCCTAGGTGGCTTCAGATGCCAGGTACACAGCGCAACTAAGGAAATCCATCTCCGCTTACAAGTAAATATTTACGGAAGCCACGAAGTAAATGCTGCAACAACTCTGTAAAGCATCAATCAAGTTAAAAGCCTACCTTCTCGTCAAGTACAAGACGTGAAGCGTATATTTATATTGGTGTCGCAGGACGATCCTTGAGTATTTAAACATTTGGCTGTGAATTGGAAGGCGCAGACCGACCACCGGGCTTTTTCATGTTTTACGCGCCGCCATCGCCGCTCCGTTAAATCGTCTCTCGCTGCTGAGTGAGCGCGCGCGTTTCCTTGGCGATTTCTTAAGTTTAGCGCACGCACGCACGCGCGCACGCGGGTCCCGAACGCGTGTTGCGGGAAATTACATCCTCTTTGTGGAGAGGTACTTTAAATGTATTAGAATTAAATGAATGCACATCATTGTCACTGAACTATATGAACTTAGTTGCATTATTATAAAGTATTATGTAAACACTACAGACAGATGTTTGTTTACATTAATCCTTGGTTCCGACTAAAATGACGAGACGGTATAATGTACACAGCCACACATTAGCCAGTCATGTGCATTGCCGAGAGCTTCCTACAAAGCGGTCATTCAAGTCCTTTGCTGTTTCTCTAAGTGTTAAAATGTACAATGTTTAATTTAAGCTTGCAGGAAAAACTCCATGCAAAGTGGTATCGCCAGTAGAAAGCAGTGATATTTAACAGCAAAGTGTATTAGTTAAGGAACAGAGTTTGTGATTAGACGGTTTCTGGTTAGTATCCCGGACAAAACAAGGGTATTGTGTCCTTGAAAATGGTATTGTTTAAATAAAACGTTTCAGTTGTTCAACTTAACAATGGAAGTTCACAATATCTGAGAATGCAGTAAAACCTCACATCCCATTTCATGACCTATATTTCATGTGTTTTATAGTGAAATATTATACATCGTCTATCTAACCCCTAAAAATACACAGCTCTGAACTTATAAAAAAAGTTTCTAAAATCCCGAGACTCTATAATATATATGTACAGACCTACACATCAGCCAGGCATGTCCATAGTGTGTAGTGTTAATATTATTCAAGTACTTTGCCATTTCATAATGTGTTAGGCATGCTTAATTTCAGATTGTAGTAAAGAGGTCCTACAAAAAGGCATTGCAAAGATTTCGCAGAAACACTAAGCACAGATCTCGAGGTTTAAGAATTGGGTTCATGGTTTCTGGTTGATTGCTGTTGTGTCCTTAATCAAGACAAGGAACCCGAATGAATCCAATACTTAAAATATTTCTGTATCACATCCTTTAGATTTAAATAACATGATTCTTTAAATACCATTCTGCATTTTACTTACTAGCAATATTCCATGATATCTGGGTAACGCCTTCATTCATTCCCACGTCAAAATACATACTCCACACCGTAGAACATACTGTACCATTTCTCTACATAGAAAAGCGCTTGACCGTAGGCATTTTAGAAGAAACATTCTTAATAAAGACAATCGTAGTAGAAACAGCTCAGCATCCACTGTTACGCACTGAACAGGGCATTTTTTCTAGATGCACAATTTAAATGATGGGGGTCTTCTACGATTACTATTCATATTCTGGTCCGTTTGATTGAAATGTGAAGATATTTCAGGGCAAACTGCTCACCAAACAACGACTGTTTCAACATGGACCAAATTGTTTTTGCTAATTCTATTATTTGAAGTTCATGCCGACACACCTTGAGCAGCCACAACACTCAAAACAATTCCACTGTGACCTTATGCGAAAGCGTGGGCCTAAGTATGTGGACTATCACATAATTCGCATCCTTTCATTTAAACAACTTTTTCGCACGTTTATTTCTTAAATAAACCAGTCGCTATTCGGATAAAAACGCGTTATAGCATGCGATACCTTATGTGAAGCAAATCCTTACTGTCGTGGCCATCTCCTTTTCTTGAGTCGCTACTGCATCAATCCATACATTTATTGAACCGCGGTATGTGTGTTAATTCCGACGTATTAGTACTTAGTACGGCAGCAATCTGTAATTGTATGACGTTTTATGCATAGTTGACGGGCTTCTTTCTCAGTAGGTACATCATGTTATTTTGTAACGGGTGTGATATCTATGGTACCCTCGCGCCTCCGGATATGACGCAATGACGGCGGCTGTTGTCGCGTTCCTGTCGTGGCGCGAAATTCTGCGGCTGTCTCTGCGTTAGCCATCAGACCTGAGAAACTTCAGCTAAAGCAGAAATATGGACGTGGAGATGAAAGAAACAGATTCTGAACAAAGTCATGCAGAGATCCAGTCTAAGAAGGAAGACGCTTCCGGGAAGAGTAGTGCGTATGAGCTGCCATGGTAATTTTTATTTTATTTTATTTATATTAGCCTATATACCGGGTTGATGATGCATTGCTAATAACGAAGAGTAATGCCTGTGTTGGTTATGTACTAAGTAGTTAGATTGTTAACCTCTTCCCGATTCCAAATCATACAATAACTTTTGAGAAATATAAGGAGGCTACACATGTTTCTATGTTAATCATGATTGTCATATTTTAAAGGACGATTATTCTTACCAGTCGTTGATAAGATTATTATGAAGTATAATAAATGTAAGTTTCAGCAGATAGCATACTGGTTAAGGATATAGCGGAGTAACTTGAAGGTTGTCTCTTAATTCTAATTGAATCTTCCGTCAGAATACTTATTTGGATAAAAGAGTACCTATTAATATTGAACTTTGTAAATTGAAGTTCTTAGATTGCTGTATACAGGTACTACATAATAATCGATATATTTTTTAAAACAGGGTGGAAAAGTACAGACCACTGAAATTGAGTGAGATAGTTGGAAACGAGGAAACTGTAAGCAGACTTGAGGTGCGTTTAAAGTAAAGCTTCTGTTTACCTAAAACTTCGATATCTGTTTATCATGAGCGCTGACACCTGAATCTGTAAAATTTGCACTTTACTTGCAGTGATTATACTGGCAGATTTAACTAACTTTGTCACATATTGGTGCAGGTGTTTGCCAGAGAGGGGAATGTGCCCAACATCATAATAGCTGTAAGACTTCCACCGTCAGCCAGTGTCACACAAATATAAGTAATTTTAAGTTGTCTAAGGACACATTTAAATTCTTTAAGTAACAGGCTATTTTCCACTCTCATCCTAACGTGGTTGTTCTTATAGGGTCCTCCTGGCACAGGGAAGACCACCAGCATTTTGTGTTTGGCACGCTCTCTTCTCGGCCCTGCAATGAAAGATGCAGTGCTTGAACTGAATGCTTCTAACGACAGGTGAGACATTCTGTTAAAGCACATGATCATTTAAAGTGGCACATATCATGCACATTAAAGTTTTGGACTGTTTCGTTGGTGATAATTGTATGTAAATCTTTTGCAGAGGTATCGATGTTGTTCGAAACAAGATCAAAATGTTTGCACAACAGAAAGTAACTCTTCCAAAAGGTCGACACAAGATAATCATCTTGGATGAAGCCGACAGGTCGGTGCTTCCTTTACATGTTTCAGTAGATGTGTGGCAGGGAAGTACAGTCCTGCTGAAATTGAATAGTGAATCAGACTTTATAGTGTGTTTTCCTCTTGTATGACTACATGGTTAGGATTAGGGGTTAGGGTTACAGTACAGGAAAGTACTGTAAATTCTGCATTTAAACAGGTAGCCTTGGGAAAAGATTTGACTAGAATGACTGCCTTGTTCGTCTGTGTAAAATACTCTGCGTAATTACACTTTGTGGTCGACATATTCATTAGCTACTGCTGGGTGAAACCAGTGTCACAGCCTGTCTGCCTGCCGCTTTCAGCATGACGGACGGAGCACAGCAGGCTCTTAGGAGAACGATGGAGATCTACTCCAAGACAACTCGCTTTGCTCTCGCTTGCAATGCGTCGGACAAAATCATTGGTGGGTATCTGGCACGGGGAGTGAGATTCGAGCAGAAGGAGATGTGCTTCTTTCTGTGAATGTGAATATGCCAGTGTTTCCCATTCCGGTCCTTGGGGACCCAGCAAAAAGGAGGAGTGTCTGGCAGGGAAATCGGACAGATCAAAAATGTGGACCCTCTGTGGGTCCCTGAGGACGGGGTTGGGACACATTGGACTAAAGCCCTAAAGAGTCACGGTTCGCACTCTTTTCTATGGATCATTTTCCAAGACTTTTCTAGGAAACTGTAATTGATGATTCAGGCTAGCCGGAATGACAGACTGGGACTGTGCTACACACCAGTGTTGATCTCTGTGGGCGTCTTATTTATAAGCTGATATGTCGAATCTGCTTGCTACTGCGATGCTAAACCGCGATGTGATGACTTGGCGGTTGCATCCATAGCGTGGCTGACGGCAATTCACATATTCAAAACTTCATATGGCAATATTTGTTTGCCGAAATATTTTTTCCCGGACAGTACAAGATTCTCCAGGACATTAGACTTTTTCTCTGTTTCCATGTGTCTTCCATGACTGGAAAAATTTGGTTGACTAACCCTGAAAGTTGTGTATAGGTTATTTTGGAAAGTGTGCACCATTTGACCATCCGCAGTTTCTGGGATATTACGGCGAGATGCTAATGTTCAGGGATTCAGATATGGAGACGGGTACTGAATTACAGGACACGCACGATGCTCAGGGTGTCTGCGCTGTGACTCCAGAGCCTATCCAGTCCCGCTGCGCGGTGTTGAGGTACACCAAACTGAGGGACGAGCAGATAATGATGCGGCTGATGGAAGTCGTGGAAAAGGAGACTGTGCCCACCACTAACGACGGCTTGGAGGCCATCATCTTCACCGCACAGGGAGACATGAGACAGGTTTGCAAATATTTATTAAAAAGAAAAACCCTTTGTATCCAATAATCAGTTTTGAATTTATAATATAATTAAACAATGTATTCTTTCAGTGTAACAATGTGTCTTTCACAGGCTCTAAATAATTTGCAGTCAACGCATTCTGGATTTGGCTTTGTCAGCAGTGAGAATGTGTTCAAGGTATTGCTCTCTGGGCCCAATTCCACTGGGATTTCATGCCAGTGGCAGAGAGAGTCTCATTCTGTGAGTTTGGTATTCGGCAGGTCTGCGACGAGCCCCACCCTCTGCTTGTGAAAAGCATGCTGGAGCACTGCGTGAAGGCTGACATTGATGAAGCCTACAAGGTATCCTGCTGAAGACGACAGCTTCGGCCCAATCTGAAGCGACTTAGCTCACCCTTTCAGTTTTTGTTTTTTTTTTGCGTGTCCCTTTTTAGATCATCGAGCAACTCTGGTCACTTGGCTACTCACCCGAAGATATAATTGGGAACATCTTCAGAGTATGTAAGACATTCCAGATGCCAGAGTATCTGAAGCTGGAGTTCATCAAGGTAAACTGATGCCAGGAGATCAAGTGTGGATCGATTGGTCCATCAGGATGGCATCTTGCCAGATTCATTTTGTTCTGAAAATTAGATTTCTATACTAATGACTATAGAAGTACGATAGGCCAGAGCATCGGACTGCAGTATCCAGGCTTTAACTGTTCCTCTGTCTTTAGGAGATCGGCTATACTCATATGAAAGTAGCAGAAGGTGTCAACTCCTTGCTACAGATGGCAGGGCTCCTGGGTCGACTTTGCGCCAAGACAGCGACACCCAATGCCAGTTAGACCCTAATCTCCTTGGCTGCTGCTGCACTACTCCACTCTAGTGCACTTACTGTCACCCAACACCGAGCTGGCACCACAGTAGGGGACGTCGTCATCGCCGGATCAACGGGACCAAGATAAATGGACGGAAATGCAGAGGCAACACAAATCGGTCACTTAAAATTGAAAGTAACCTTGGCCGTACTTCCCGATAGTATGGTCATTTATTCTATGCTTATGTCTGTTTGTGATAGTAGTTTCGTAATAAAAATCCATACGTGATGTGAGGATTATGCACGGCTCAAGTTTTTCATTGCCAGCATACAGGATTGTTTGGCACGTTTTATAATTGAGAAACCAGGAAATATGCATGAATATTCTGTATTTTGAAAATATGTAATAATGTTTAAAGCTGTGTATATTAACGGCTGTACAAACTGCCCCTGGAACTCTTTCAACTTGTGGAACCACTGACTTTCTAAAATTGCCTTAAATCTGAATCATACACACAACAAAACATGAATTAGTTCACGTGTGATATTCAGTGGAAAAAAAGTAGCGGCATTACATAGTGGTCAGAGCAGGGTGCTTAATGCACAGCTAATGCTCAGCTTGGCGCAAATGCAAGCCTCTTAGTGAGAAATCAGATCTATAGAGGGGAAAAAAAAATTGAAAGAACTTCCTAGCAGGCCACATGTTCAGCATCGGGCAATAATTTCCCAAGGGGATTGTGCAATACATTCAAGAAACATTTCAGAGTCTGTTGAGGCTGTAATTGAAACATTTCTTTGCTGGGTTCTTTTGATGGTGTTCCGTTGCTCCGATCTTTAACCGTTCACGTAATCACCTTCATCTGTGGCTAAAACAAAAGGTGCACATATCAGTGAGCGTTCTGTGGTACGTGTATGCTAGATGATCAACGAACATACACTGGGGAGAACAGAAAAAACAAATATGCATAGGGGTACAGACCGTCGTCGTCCTCTATGAAGCAGCCATTTGCGTATTCTGGAATGCAAGTTGTAATAGTTACAGTCTGATTTCTTCTTACGTCTGAGATCTTAAGCTGAATAAAATCGCCGATAACAAGTTAGACACTCTGCCCACCAAAATTTGACGCACTCCTCCGCCTGACACGTTTTCGCTGTGCTGTTTTGCTTTGCAGATGATGCAACGTGAAGAAACAGCACCTTAGGGCGCTACCCTTCTCTGCCTATGCTGAAGAGTGAATAAGTCTAACAAATGATTAAATGTCTATGTAAGCACTCATTTACCGTCAGTAATGGTATGTTCTTTTGTTGATTAATGTAGACCAAAGGGTGACAGAGATACCAGTATAGGGCCGCTTAGCGGAGAGAGGAAAGTCAAATTTAAGTTACAGCATAAGCAGCTCATAATTTTCATTTCATTTTGCAACATGCATTTGAAGTTTTTTAGATTTCCATTTTGTTACCAAACTTATGGAATTATAGTTGTTTTAAACTGAACGATTTAGAAACAGGAGATACTTTGCAGTAATTTTTTCTTAATTTAAAGCTGGCTGGAGTATGCGGAGAGTGTTTAAATGTATTCAAAATTGATTAATTTTTACACATTGAAAGTAATTTACCTGACTGTTGGCATGCTGTGGTGTTTGTAAATACATTTTCATAATCTGAAAAGGAGATCATTTATGTTGACAAAAAGCATGCTGTTGTATGTGTCTGGCCAAATACTGCAACTACATTTATCTCATAAAAATGTTTTATTTAATGGGAAGAAAAAGTCAAAGAAAAACCGGTATGTTCTGTACAAATGCCATCAGCTATTTTTTGTGGATAATTATTATTAAGACAAAATGCGTTTTTCTTTGTCTTTCTATGCAAGATGAAAATGATCGCAGGCCAAAAGCTGAACAAAGCAGCTAATAAGATCAAAGTGCCTAAGCCAGTTTACTGCAAAATGATGTACTCAAAGTTCACCAACCTGGGATATCTTGGTCTGTTTCTGAAGTATTCTGGTACACTGCTGTTTCGGCTAAATGCTCTTCTCCGATGGGGTGCCTGTAAAATTATACCATACAAATGAAACCTATAAGTGTTCAGCAATTTTACGTTTTGGCATTTCAAAATGTGAAATGCATCTACATTACATGGGCCTGTCCCACGTGTAAACTGGGAAAAATGTGACCAGACTGTCCACTGAAAATAGCTCACAACTGCTCTTGCAATCTGTAGGCAGTAGGAATGGATCAAAACAGGCTGCTGAGAAAGGTAGGCAAAGTCACCAAAAACAGTGCGATCATCTGTGCTTTTTTTTACCGCATTCTTTCTTAATTACCTCAATTAGGTTCCCAAGTTAAAGACGAAAACAAACACAGTAAAGCTGATTTTAAGAACATTTCCCATTTTCGTTTCAGTTAATATCCGTACTAAAACAAGTTACAACTAGATGCTGTCATAATAACAATGAATGTATTTCCTGGAGAGCCCGTCACCCCCTCCCCCTTCTATTCACTACCCCTCCCACACCTGTCAACCTCTATCTCTAACCCCCTATACTAGGTTTGGACGCTGTCTAATTTTTCATTCCCTCAAACTGTCCACTCATTATACCGCAGTATACGATATTTTGCTGATGGACTGCAATGGAAGAAAAAAATTTACTCTGCCACACAGAATGTGTCAGCAAAGTTTGAGAAAGATCCTTCAAATACTTTTTGAGTTATTGTACCAACAAGGTCAAGTGTCAAAACTGCCCTTTTCTTTGCTATCACTCGGCAGCGCTGCTTCAGTTTCTGTCTCAAAATTTGATCTGTTCCAGTTTGTCACCCACATAAATCGTCTGCAAAGTTTGAAACGGTGGTGGTGGTGGGCCAGTCCTAAAAGCACATGCACTCCCCGTCAGTGGAATGCAACAATATATAAAGAATAAAATTAATAAAATACTTACACATATGCGGGTTCAAAAATACCATTATCAACTAAAAAAAAGTTATATTTCAGAGTTAGTTATACATAATACGCATGATAAACTTGACAACGGATCAGTGAAACATTGAAAAATATAAAAATTCAGAGATTGCAAATTCATGAAACTTACTTAAGACATTTTGATAGCTGGGCTGGTTTTCAGCAGTACCTTTGAAAAAATTTATTATTGGAAATATCAATAATACATAATTTATATTATCGATTATGTAGGCCTATATTACATGTAACTACAGTGCCAATGAAAAGTCTGGACACACCTGCTTTTAATGCATTTGTCTCTATTTTAGCAACAGTATTCATCTTACAGGCCTAGAGACAATGAAGTAAATATAGCAACGACTAAGAGAAGCATTGAAATAACAGCACCGCAGATTCTTGGTCTTCTTTTAACCAGCTTCCAGATGTAGCCACCTGAAATGCTTCTCCAACAATCCTGAAGGAGTTTCCACAAGTTCAGGGCACCAGTTGGTTCCCTTGTTCTTACTCTTATACGGAGAAATACTATAGATCCCATGGTTTGAACCAATGCTTCCCATGATAGCCACCATCTGGGCCCAGTCCCACAGAAAATCCAGTGACTTACCCACAGATGGATGGTGATTCACATTAGAACCTATCCTACAACAAAGATGATTTCGTAAATACAATAGCAGAAAGCTGGCAGTGATAGACATTCATAATCTCTGTGAAATACTGTATATGCGCCATATGTGTTTCAAAGAATTTATAAGGTCAAATTTGATCTTTTTTAAGGGAAAGAGTAAAAGACCTCAAAAGTAGTACATTCAGATGACGCACACTTACGGTGTGTGTGAAGACTCGCAAAACTTGTTGAGGTTCGTCGCTATAGAAACGGAAAGGAAAACACATCCAAAAGCAATCCTAACACTGTTTTTTAGGGTTGTGTCGCTGCACAACACAACTGCGGCGATGAGACGTTCACATGAAAAATATGGGCGAATGATATATTACGCCAGTCTTTTCCTCGTCTTTCTTTTATACACTGTTGCGGAGTCACTTTCAAGCCCAAGTTAATAAAACAGCTAAAAAGACGTTACCACATGAAAAGGGTAATTCACGTAATGCACTACCGCAATTTTATATATTAACATATTTTGTACATGAACGTTTTTAAGCAACTGCCATCTTCTTGCAAACGGGTGACTGATAAGAAAATCCGTCTCGTCTGAATTCGTGGCACAATTAAGTTTCCTCTCACCTCTTTTGGATCGTGTAACCGTTATCCTCCGACCCCCATTTTGGCTAAAAACATAAATATTTAATCTTTCAATAAACAGTTCTTTTTCGCAAAGATTATATACTGTATCCAAACACAGAAAGCAACATGCGGAAAAAATTAACATAATTATAAAATATATAAACCACAGTTCAGAGCAGTAATGTATAAGCATGTAATACTACTGGTCAAATGTTTTAGAACACCTCCGTTTCTCCTGTTTTTAATGAATTCATGGAATCGTTGTCATTTAACACAATTTCATTTAGGCCTACGTTTCTGGCTCATCAAAGTAGCCAACTGCAGATACAACAGCCGAACACACGTACAAGCGGCACATTCTTTCTATAAAACACTGTTGCTTAATGTATTAATTAACCAGAAACTAAATGTTAGTAACGTACTGATCCCATGTTCGTTCATGATTAATCAGTCATAACGGTTCATGTATTTTATGCAGTTACTGTATTTGTTTATGATTTGTACGTGAGTAGTTACTGAGTTACTTCTGCTCCCTCAAACAAAATGAGTACCATTTTACAATAAGGCTACCTTTGCCACCTACAAATGGCACTAACCCATTAATAAAAAGATGATGTACAAAGTGTTGCAACCTAATTAATAACCAGATTATAAGCCATTCATAAACCCCTTGTAAGGGCAGTCTTTTTGTAAAGTGATACTGTGTAAAGTGTTACCCGGATCCTTGTTCCTGTTGCCATCAAGGTAGCGATGTCTACAACGACACTTCTTGAACCACTTTTTCTGAATCTATTAGCTGGTACTTCCTGTTCAAAACCGGGCACAAAGCACGGCCCAAAGCAAACCATGAGCGCCATCTAATGCGGTCCAAAATACCGCAAATGGTTCATGGATCTTCATTTAGCTAACACTGCAACAGAGCATACTGCTCTGCCCTACACTGTAAAAACAAAAGGGTAAAAATTTATACCTTTGCTTGTCACCAGGGCTGTACCCTCAAGAGTCTGCCAATTGTGCCCTTAACTGTAGGTAACTTCTAAGGTACAGAAATGGACTCTGAGGAACATTTCTTTACCATCGATGGCACATTAATGTTGTTTGTACCTTTGGGATGTTCCTTTCTGTCCATTTCTGTACCTTAAAAGGTACAATTATAAGGGTACAGCCCCAGTGACAAGCAAAGGTGCAATTTTTTACCCTTTTTCTATGAGTGTAGGCTGCCTGCAGACTGTGACAATACTCACACTCCCTCAGTGCAGTTTCTCCTGCATATTTTGTACTGTTACTGCTGCATTTGTACAGTATCATTACTGTACAGTACTGTTGACACATTTTGCACATTTACATTTATTTCTTGTATACAGTAAGACTTAATTTCTCATTTTTAAATGTTTATTTCTAAGTTTTATCTTTATTTTCGAATTCGTAGATTGCCCTGCTTTCATCCGTTAGGTCTGGAGACCATGATTTCAAGCCTGCCGTCTTGTGCTCTTCTTCGGAAGTAGCTCTGACATTGCCTAGGTTTTTAGGTTATCTCACTGTTGGATCAACCCCTGATATACTAGACAATAGAGGGTATTGCGTGGCGCTGCAAACTGGTGGCCGCCACTTTGGTTAGGGTGCCAGATATTTAGTGCCGACCTCTTCCTGTCAGAGTTTCCACCATTTCCCAAGTGTCTTTTGATGGTGCAGGTCACTGTACTCACTGACACCTAGGCTTTCTTAGCAATTTTTCTAAAAGGAAAGACCTGGACTTTTATGAGTTACAGTAGTCTGTCTGTCTTCTTTTGTTAGTTGCCCTTTTTTTGCCATTTTTTGAAAAATAGTACTTCTTGTGGTGTAATATTGCCCACATAATGGTGCAGCGGGTGTAGTAGCACAGTCTATTCCAGATCTGCTTTTATACAGGCAGAGGGATTGTAAATAAGTAAATAAGGTGGGATTCCTGTACAACAGGCAGCAACTTTCACGGTTTAATTATTTCCATTGCTACAGAAAAGCTGTAAGCTGTTAACCATCACAATCACTTGTCGTTTTTATAAGTCTTTTAACAACTCTGAAATTTACATTAACTTTCAGTCTTTGGTAACCTAACCTTTTTTTCCCTATGTTTACCGCTTACCTTTGTACCATTTCAGATCATTCGATGGACTTGAACTTGAGCTCAAATTCCAATAAAACTGGAAAAATCGGGGTGCTATAAAACGTTGGAACGTTATATATCAAATGCAGTATTACATGGGCCTATATTAGTATAAGTAAACATACGGCATATATACTGTCTACATACACACTCGGCAGTATATAATATCGATACGATGTACTTACAAATGCTGATGTTCATAAAAGGAGTTTTTTGTCTGTACAATTTCTTGCAAAGAAAAACGATACAGTTTTAGTGCACTGAATAATATGCAACATCGGTGAATTATGTGTATTTGTATAATATAATGCCCATTTAATTGAATTTATTACTGATAATGTTTTTAAAAGGCGTTAGTCATTGTGCAGCGGTAAGATCTGACACTTTTTCAGTAATTGGACAAAGGTAAAGTAATTACTCACTGTCTTTCTTTCGGCAGCCGAGACAGCCGACAAGTATGGCTCCTATTGATGTGAACAACGCGATGGCCAAGACAGCGTCTCCGAAGCTAGCATCAGTCTTCATGCTTGTGGGGGGGGGGGATATTAATTTTAAAAAAACCAAAACCTTAACTTTTTTTATGGGGGGAAAAACAAACTCCAGCATTTTTGAAGTCCCATCGGTTGATTTAATACGATCTTACGAAATCTAACCTGCGATATTTCTGCTGATTGCAGTTAGGGCTAAGGAGCGATGGCGAGAGAGAAGGACTCCTACCCCCACGACCCACCTGGCAGAGTGTCGAAACTTACAAAGCCGTCATGATGTTTTTAAACAGGTTGCAGCCAAAGTTAAACAGGATGTGTAATGTAATAAAAAGAACATAATACAGAAGTTAGCTTGTAATGTGTTTGACTGTTGGGAATTGGCCGAAAATAGCAGTATTTCAAAATTACGTATTGTGCAACCGGGACAGTAAATACACTGAAAGGAAAAAGAAGTTTAAAAAAGTGCTACAGATATAAGTTGTCCTTGACAGAAGTCTTGATAGTATTGTGGATGGTATGTGAAAGACTCAACACACAAATTGAAATGTTGAAAATGCAT
>JAODLD010000044.1:8975809-9002349 GCA_026781065.1 Mormyrops boulengeri | reverse complement strand
TGATGATGATGATGATGATGATGATGATGACGAGGATGATGAGGAGGAGGAAGAGCCAGAAGTCGACCAGAATTTTCGCATTGAGCTCATGAAGGTTCTTCAGGGTCAGCATGCCCTGGTATGTATATTTCGGTGGTGGGGAACTCACAAGGACATGACAGGTTTATAAAAAAAAACAAAACAAAAGCTTCAAAAAGATGCTAATGTTCCACAGCCCAATGAAGAGGATGAAAGTGAGGAAGAAGAGCTGGATGACGAGACCATGATGAAGCTAGATGGGAGTATCGCCGCACTCTTCTCCGAGCAGAAGAAGAAGATCCAATCAAAGAAGGATGAAAAAGAGAAACTTCGCAAGGAGAAGATGCTCGTGAGGGACTTTAAGATAAAGGTACTGTTTGTCGTCAGTTATCACTTTAGTCCCAGGCTCTGGGTGTGCCTGTATATGTAGGCTACCCCTCTGAGTTTGGTTCAACCACTTGTTTTAAGTGATCATTCTGGCCGGACACCACCTTGAGGCCAACAGAACAAAACGGAAACCTGTACCTTATCCATTTGTTAACGTAAATCAGAGTACGAGTTTTTTTTTTGTTTTTTTTTTTCTTTGCCCATGTCCTCACTGGCTGTAGGTGCTGGACCTCGTGGAGATCTTCCTGACCAAGCAGGCAGACAGCCCGCTAGTGCTGGGCATCATCGAGCCGCTGTTGAACGTCCTTGAGAACGCCATGAGCTCAGAGACCAGCCAGCAGGAGGAGGAGTTCCTCCGCAAGACCGCAGACACATTCAGGTCTGGCCCTGGAAGGAAATCGATGCAAAACTTTATGGTTAAAAGATTCGATCCCGTTCCCAAGCGCCTATTGGGAGTGTGAATTTCGGCATGTCTGGTGGTGTAATTCTTTTCGGAATTGCCTGTAATTGCAGGAATCAGCTCTGCAAGGGGAAGCGATATTGCAAGAACATTTCGGAGAGGAAGGACGAGCTCCATGCCATGTTGGAGAGGGTACTGAGCAGGGCGCAGAAACTCTCCGACTCCTCCCTGTCCCTTTACTACTTCAGGTCAGTCAACAAGCTGCATTTAAAATTCGTAACCTTACAATTATCTTTATCATTCACTTCGACCTAGCGGTTTGCCAGAGCTGTGAACATTTGCCGTTTCTTGTTCTGTCAGTGCGTCTCTATACCTGGTGAAGGTGCTCAGAGGGCCTCCCCCAGCGGCCATGGTCGAGAAGGCGTCTCAGACTGCGCCTGCACATGAGGTGGGTGGCTCAACTGCTAAGGTTCCGTGAAAACTTGTTACAAGTTTGGATACGCCTTCCCACAGAAAGGTTTATTTGTGCTATTCTCTACATAGAATAATTATCAGCATTATCAGTGGATTGGGACTCAAAGTTGCTGGTTCAAATCCCTGTGTCAGCAGAATGACCCCACCATTGGCAAGGCCCTTAACCCCAGTCGCCCCAGGGACTGGCTGACCCTACCATCTCCTCTATGCCAGTTTCATGAGGTGGCCTCCTGGGATGCTTTTCCAGCCGTCCTGACGGAGGTCCCACATATATGCTGAGCTCTTATTGGCCACTTTTTCTTCACTCTGTGGTCAAACTTGCTTAGCGCGTCCAAACTTTTGACTGGTACTGTATGTATAAAAAGGGCACAGTGGGTAGCGGTAGAAGCAAGGTGTTTAGGCTTATTATGCTGGTAAAGGCACAGACGATGGCTAAGCATTGAAGTAACATTCGAGCACTTGTCTTTGATTTGAATATTGATGCTCTGGCCTCTCATGGTGGTCGGGTTAGCGTGAGGCTCTGATAGCACAACTTGCCGTCATCACCGGATGTCCTCAAAGCCAGTGTTTGCCAATCTGGTCCTCAGAGACCCACAGGCAGGCCTTGTTTTTGCTCCCTCCAAGGTCCTGGTAGGGAGCAAAAATGTGGACTGTCTGGTTGGGAGCTGGGAGGGAGCAAAATCATGGACTATCTGTGGTTCCCCGAGGACCAGGTTGGGAAACACTGCTCTAAGCTGAGTTAGGTGTGGCACCCTGTGATGAGGGGGGTAGGCAGGTGCTCTGTGAAGGCTAGCCCAGGGCCATGACACTGGCGCTTTGTACTTCAGGCTGAGGCCATGGGCAGCGTTGATGTGGAGAGGGTGACCTCCATCTACGAGGGGGCACTGCACTCCTTCATGACTCACAGGAAGAGCGCTCTTACAGGCAGCATGTTCACCGAGCTGTTCATCCGCTTCCCGGTGAGTTTGTCATTCTGTTGTATTAAGCCCTGAGCCACCTGTCTGCTTCAGACAGCATCGTGTCTTCCTCAAATATTCACTGTTTCTTGAGGGACCCTGAAGTCAGCAAATGTGTTTAATGCTTCTGTTGTATTTGGCTAAATGTTAGTGATGGGCAAAATGACGCCTCATGAACCATTTGCAGTATTTTTTAGCCCCACTAGATGGTGCTATTGGCTTGCTTTGGGTCATGCTTTGAGCCCTTTTTTTCGAAGACAGTTACATTTAGTGGGGCCAAAAAATACGGCAAATGTTCATGAAGTGTCATTTTTGCCATCACTACTAAATAGCTTGACTCTAACCCTTCATAGGTGTTGTGTGTCCGTCTCCTGGACACCGCAGTGGAGTACATCGCAGAGGGTGTGAGGTATCATCAGCAGGTAAGCCTTTGCTGTGATGTTTTGTCACAGTTTTACTGTGAGCACTCATTCTGGACAGTGCCACTTTAATAAAAGCCCAAGTCTGTGATCCATTGTTTTCCTTTTGTGGCAGTCATTACTCACTAGCTGGTGTCCGGGGCCTGAGGGATGTACATGACTGCTCATCTATATTAGGTCGCACTGCGCGCTTAATTATGTAATCAGGCCAGGCTGTGTCATGCTGGGCCAACACCTGTCCACATTCCACTGGTGTGGGGCGCTCTGCTGTGTTTGGAGAGCTTCATCCATCCATGCAGGGCTGTGTCCAGAGCAAAATCACTAAGGGTGCATCTGAAATTAACGAGGGGACACAATCCCTGCAAGCACTTGGCAGTCACGGACTGATTGACTTCCACCTGCGCCTTATTAATTTGAGGATGGTGTGCACTCTTAGGCACCCTTGTAGAGTTCTGCATCTACCTGGAGTTTCAGTCGATCCAGTTAGAGCTGCCATTAGTGATTGCTGGGTCCTCGTGTGTACATGTAGTCACACCATGGCTGTGTTGAATTCAGGGGCTGCATCCTTCTAAGCGACAGCGACGCAACTAGGCTGTTCCATTTCGAAGGGTCCTTCAAATGCGGCCTAGGAACGCGTCCTTCTTTTGCAGAGTGGATCCTTGGCAGACCAACGATTCATTGCATGGACGCAGCCTGCAAAGGCTAACAGACCGTGTCTTCTGAAGGACGCAACCGCAGAATTTGGACAGCTGATGAGACACTAAGCTGTTCTTGATGGAGACCAAAGTACCTGGGGGAAATTCAGATAAAGAGAGGGAAAATATGCAAATACTTACACAAAATTCTGTTAGGGCTGCAGCTCCTCAGTGTAGACAGTACCTACGGAGCCCCTGCGTCTACCAGCCCCATTTCTGTTGAGCTTCTGGGCTACCTGTGATCCACACCAGGGTCTTGTTTGTGTCCTCCAGGGTGAGGCCTGCAACATGGTGCTGCGGGGTCTGCAAACTCGCGAGGTGCAGCAGCTGCTGCCCGACAGCCGGTGGTCAGAGGTGTGCGAGAGGATGCTGGGCCGAGTTGTGGAGGTGGGCGCTGAGCCAGGACTGCTCGCACATCAAAGAACTAACTGGCCATGGCGTGAAAGGGAACTTTCACCATATTAAAGCTCAGCTATTCTGTCCATAATCCTGTTTGGCTTCTCCTTGTCTTTTAACCAGTTTTGGCTGGTTCCTCATGATTCAATTCCTCCCTTCCCCAGAGCCTGAGGGCCGTTAAAGGCTTCCAGATGAAGGCGGTCCAAGAGAAGGTTCAGAAAGCTCTGGAGCTCAGTCGTTTCCTTGTCAGAAATATTCAGCAAAAGGTAAAGAAGCTCTCTTGGACACGCTTACCTAGTCTCACCACTTAAAGAAGGCTTAATGAAAAATTCATCCTGAAATGTCAAATCTGGTTGTGTGTCCTGCAGAAACTGAATGTGAATCTGGAGCCACTTAAGAAGGTCCTGCTCCCCATGAATAAGTTTGAGGGCTTCCGCAAGACGGGGCAACTTGAGGACACCTACTGGAGCGTCCTGAAGCTTTACAGGGTCCTGTAAGTTACCTGCTTTGTGATACATTACTTATGAAACATTCCATCTTTGTCTTGTGTTCTTTAGATGGAAAGACAGTGGGCAAAAGTAGCAGATACTGCATAGGTATCTGCTACTTTGCCAAAGTTACCCTCTGGGAAAGTGACTCAGTGTCTTACTGGGCTACAGCAGTAGAGAAATGCTTTGCTCCTCAACTAACAGCTGACCTTCAGGTTCAGTCAGCATTCTTAACCTCCATGACACCAATGATAGAGTATTCAGTATGCAGGTACATGCATTTTAATATATACATTTGATATATCCTGAATAGGGCTGTAGCAAATCCCACGAAGCAAGGATGCTAGTGATGGCCAAATGAATTTGAGGAAGCACTTCTTTATACAGGGTGTAGTTAGAGTATGGAATAGTCTTCCTGCTAGTGTAGCACAAGCTAAAACCCTGGGTTCCTTTAAATCAGGGCTAGATAAGAATCTCTGAGCTATTAGTTAAGTTCTCCCCAAATGAGCTTGATGGGCCGAATGACCTCCTCTCATTTTATAAATTTCTCGTTTGTATGTTCTTTTTGAGGGTCATGAACCACTGGCTGTATTTTCTGACCCCACTAGATGGTGCTCTCTGTTCAAAAAAAGGGCTCAAGGCATGCCCTAAAGCAAACCAAGAGCGCCATCTAGTGGGTTTAAAAAATACATCAAATGGTTCATGACGCTTTATTTAGCCATCGCTAAGGAATGTACCATGGATATCGTGCCAGTTACATACACACACCCCCACTGTGGGCAATTTATAGACTCCAATAAGCATAATTGCATCTTTCACTGGAGTCCCTGGAGGAATGCTGTGTGGCATGCGGAGAACATAAAAAAACAACTCCACACCATCAGAGCGGGGGTCACATTTTCACCCACAACTGTGGAAGTGTGAGTCCAAAGCTAATCACTGAGCCACCATGCTTTTCTGTTGGGTTGCAGATGGCAAATCTTTATTATTCCATTACAAATCTAAAATTAGCTTAATTTTAATGGCAGCTGTTCCAACCAAACACTGCTTCTTTGTCAATAGCAAACCCAAGGTTGAGAAGAAGAAGAAGAGGAAGAAGGCAGAAGACGTGGAGGACAGCAGTGCTTCGGAGCAGCAGAGTGCCCCCAAGAAGAATAAGAGCTCCCTGCCCGATTCCAAGAAGAGGAAGAACCGCAAGAAGCCAGGGACCCAGGAAGGGAAGGCGCCAGAGCCAAGGACAGCGGAGGTGGGGGTGCCAGGAGCGGGCCAGCAGGGGGGCAAGAAAAACAAAAAGAAAAACAAGAAGAGGAAGCTGGGGGAGGTCGCCGTGGCGTCGGCCCCATCTCCTGCCAAGAAGGCCAAGGCGCAGCCTCCCGGCGCTAAACTGGAGAAGAAGAAGAGGAGAAAGCAGGAAGGCAATCCGTAAAGCGGGCCACTGTGGACACTGTCAGAGACTCAGCGCCAAAACGGAAGCCATCTGCCCGCTTCTCGTTAACCTTTGTCAGAGACGACCCGCATATTGACTGGCCTGCCGCATTTTACTCACGCCAGGCAGCGTGATTACATCCTTGATTCTGATTAGTTCTTTTTTTATTTTTTTAAAAAGAATGTTTATCATAAGATTTAACTCATGCAGATACAGTTTGATGTCTTTCCCAGGAAAACGGCTTAGGTTTTGCCACTGCACATGATTCGTTCGACTGATAATTTAAGGTATTTACGAAATTAGCTGAAGTGATGGCTAGCGCATATGGTATCACAAAAACAGAATCCTGTTCGTAGTTCTATGTGTGCAGCTAGTTTTAGTTTGACTGGACCTCCACAAATGCCACAAATGACAGACTGCCTGTGTGAAGACAGTTCCGGAAGCAGATCGTAACAGAACTATGTCCTAGCTTCATCTATCCCTGTTCTATGTTTTTCACTGCTTGTGAATTGTTTCATCTACCAGGTGTGCAGTGTTGACCTAGCAGGAAATCTAAATTTTGGTGAAAAAAAACTTTTACATAATGGTATTATGGTGTCAATTTCTAATATAAATCATTATTGGAAAATTGATTGATTTTCCTCCTTGTCTCCACCCCTGGACACCCTCTTCTTTGTGTTCAGGACATTCCTCTGGTCCTTTCCATGGTTTGCCATTGAGAAATCAGCACACTGACTGTGTGTGAACTGTGTTACTCACACAGAAGTGGATGTAGTCTGTGATACAGTCCCTCAATGTCCATCCCATGTCACACACACAGTGTGACTCAGTCTGTATCCTGTAAACCATCCTGCAGTCACCTAAAGCTCCTTCATCCACTTCTTCACAGTCCTGGTGGTAACATACAGTGAATGATTTTGAATATGGGGTTGAGACTGTGGTCAGAGATAGTGGTGGCCAAATGAAGCTTCATGAACCATTTGCTGTATTTTCTTACGCCACTAGATGGTGCTCTCTGTTCAAAGAAGCAGCTCAAAGTGTGCCCCAATGCAAACCAAGAGCTCCATCTAGTTGGACCAAAAATATGGCAGCTGGGTTATGAAGTTTCTTTTAGCCATCATTAATCAGATTTACCCAGTGGTGGAAGAAAGACAGAGCTATTTGCCTCTGTATTTTGGCATTGACAGGTCCAATTTCCTGTTCTCCCTTGTGGTACATTCCACAAAGTAATAAAATATTGCTGTTCAGATGAGGGACAACACTAAGCTTTCATTGAAGACTGTATTATACTCAGATGCTTTAAAACCACTTCTGTGACCCAGAAGCTTAATTTGTTGGATTTCAGAAAACAAAATGATCAATGAATAATGAACACAGCCAAGTAGAATGTGCAGAAGCCAGACTGTCTGGGTTCTTCTTATGCGAGACTGATTACTCCAAGCTGTCTTCCTTGCAGCTGGACTTTACCCTTCGACTTTGATTTAGCTGATTTCTCTTTGGGAACGCTCCTGCTGTTCTCCTTCCAATATTCTCATAGCTTTTCTGTTGCGTTCATCATTGATCTTCATACCGCTTGTCTGGCTGAGGAGGGTCACAGGGGTAGTATTCCTGAGAGGTCAGGGCAGATGTCTTTTTCTTTGGCCATGTGCCTCTAGCTCGTCCTGGGGACCCCCACACCATCCCAGGGCTGTTGGGAAATATTGTTCCTCCAGCGATTCCTAGGTTAACATTGGGGCACCTGCCCAATAGGATATGCCTTTGGAAGCTGACCAAGTAGTACATCACAAGATGCCCACACCATCTCAGCAGATTCAATCCAAAGGAGGAGCGTCTCTGTTTCAAGTTCCCTCTGGAGCGCCAAACATCTCACCCTGTCATGGGGAGTGAGCCCAGCGGCTCCTCATTTAGGCAGCTTTACTTGCAGTCTTGTTCTTTAAGCCATTTAGTGATGGCTAAATGAAGCTTCATGAACCATTTGCTGTATTTTTTGCCACCACAAGATGGTGCTCTTAGTTTGCTTTGGGACATGCTTTGAGCCCATTTTCTTTTTTAACAGAGCCCCATTTAGTGGGGTCAGAAAATCTATAAATATTTAATGAAGCTTCATTTGTTCATCACTGAAGTTCAGAGGAAGGTGTTTCTAGATATTGCTGGTTTGCTATTTGCAGTCATTTTATTGAGAAAACAGCCAGAGTACAGGTATACAGGTGAACATTTTTAACGTATCACTCTCCAGTAATTAATAATTTCGCACAGTGAATGTGTCAGAATTATTAAAACTCAGCATTTTACTCAGCCAGCCAATGAACTCCACATATAACAACCATGAAATCAAACATTAACAGATTTAGCATTTCATTGGTAATACTGTCAAATCCTGTATTTACACCTACACTACAGCAGAATTATTTTGTACTTAACTCCTTGATTTTGCACTTCTGTGTGCGTGCTGTGCTGACAGGATTTGTAAGATAATACCACTAATTTTTAATAAGATTTTTTATTTGCTCCGATAGTGCTTGATCAGTTTTCAGCCGAAGCATTAAAAACGTGTATTTTTTGGGAAATACCAATGGCAAAATGTCAGAATACAACATCAGAATATCTTCTGAAATAACAAGAGGCATATATGTTTAGAAAAGGTTTATAAAATATCCATTGTATGATGCATCAACGTATTTAGAGGACAAGTTTGAATTAATTTCTGTGGAATTGTGCAATCAGCATTAAACAAGTCTGCATTTGTGCTTAGTATGTTATAAAAAAGAAACAGGTGAAGAAGATATGCAGGTCGCTTTATGTTAACATTAAGCCGACACAAAGAGGCGACACCAGCGCCCCTAGTGGAAGCTTTTGCCATTTCCGCAGTGACGCAATGCAGGTCTGATATGTGGGTTTGCAGCTGGTGCTTAGTAGACAGTGGAGGAAACTGTAGAAAAGAGAACAGACACATTCAGAACACTGACAACGAGTGCAAAAAATATATTACTAATAGGTGATGTAAAACATGGCTGCATTTCTTACTGGTAAACAAAAAATGTGTTTCTTTCCCTCAGCTCTTGAGTTTTTGACTGTACCTAAAAACTGAGTTCTGATGGCTGATTTCACTCACGTGCACTGCTGCTGAGGCTCGATGACATCAGGCTGCCGCCTCCCCCGCCCAGGCTGAGCCCTCCTCCCAGTGCCAGTCCAGCGCCAAAGCCTCCTCCCAGTCCAGCGCCAAGACCACCATAACCGCCCGCGAGGCCAAGGCCTGAGCCCAGTGCAAATCCGAGTCCTCCACCGGCGCCCAGTCCTCCGGCTCCAGCTGCCAGGGAGAAGCCAGCCCCGCCCCCACCCCCGGCCCCGCCCCCGACGGCAGTCTTGGTCATGTGCACGGTGACACCTCCACCTGACTTCAGCCTGAAGAACAATAAGCACGACAACCCAAATGGTCACAGACCTGAATGGAGCTGCCTGTTTAAATTAGACCTATTATTTAACTTGTCCTGCAGCTATTCAAACCCATATATCTCCAGCACTCATCCATCCATCCATTTTCAATACCCACTTGTCTTTTGCAAGGTTGTGGGGGGTCCGGAGCAGGAAATAACCCAGGATGGGGCACCAACCCATCACAAAATATGTTTAACACTTCACTACATATCATTAAATACATGCACTTATTTCTTAAAGTGTTCTCACTGCACCATACAGGCACAAATAACAGGCTATATTAATTTGCTTAATAATAATGGCTTATGTATAACTGTAGAGTACATACTGGGAGCAGATCACTGGTATAGCTATAAGCAAAATCTGAAAATGCATTTATATTCAGCAGGTTGCATGTTCAAATTGACGCAGGGTAAGTTTTCATGAAGTTCTCTTTTATATGAACTGTCAACATTCCAGCAGGTGTATATGGGGACAGAAGTTTGTTAATGCAGATGCTGTGACGGCTCCTCACCTGTTCTCTTCACTGTCCAGGAGTTTCTTATAAGCTGTGATTTCCACATCCAGAGACATCTTGCTTGCCAGCAGTTCCTGGTAATCTTGGCCATATTGAGCGATTTGCTGAACGAAATGATGCCACACAAAAATCAATATACAGTACAAAATGACACCAGAAGTGTCGGCTATAAATGTAGGTAAACAACAAAATATGTGAGATAGTTCAAGTTCACAGTCAGCAGTGATTCTCAACCTTTTTTGTACCGTGACCCAATTTTTACCGTGCCAGCTCAGTCACAACCCCATATAAAATATAGGTCTAATTTAACGCTATGATCAAGCATGCAGTGCACCCTGCAATTTACGCCAATCAATGCCTGTCGCACAAATCTGATTGGATGTGCCAGTGAATTTTAAATTAAGCGTCTGTGGTTTGGCTTCTTGGATTGGTTGGTTGAGAGTTCACTAGTTTTGCACTAAGCAGTTGCAGACACAAGACTCGTTTATATTGGTTAATTCTAGGATTGGGGCTGGGAAATCTGATCGTGGATCAGCATAGGGGCCTGCTGGTTTTTAAATGCTTACATTTCCAACTCTGCCTCACGACCCTTTGGGAATCACTGATGTAGTTTGTAACAGGGGATGCCTAGATAAGCTAATCCACAGGCAGTAGGAGTTCAAAGGCTCATGTCTGTTGGCGTACCTTTCTGATGTCATCAAGCTGTGACCTGAGGGTTAAGACTTGATCCTGGTACGTCTCAGTGTGTGAGTTGGAATGGGCCTCCGCATCCTCTACCTGAGACTCCAGCTGATGGTTCTGTAGGTTATATATCAGTGATGGTTAAATGAAGCTTTGTGAACCATTTGCTGTATTTTTTGACCCCACTAGATGGCAGTGTTGGTTTGTTATGGGGCATGCTTTGAGCCCTTTTTTGAATAGAGAGCACTATATGGAGCACCACTGGAGCATAAATACTGCAAGTATATTTGCTGTTTTCAAAAAAGGTATTAAATTTTATAATAGAGAACACAGCAAGAGGTATATGCTTTAATTGTAATCCTCCAAATCAGGACTGTGTAAATATTCTTTGGCTAGAATGCAGCTGGTATTTTATGTTGCTCCGGAGCCAAGCCCCCCACCACCACAAAATGGTTTCTAAAAGTGTAGTATGTAAATGCGACGCTTTTAATATGCATCGCATTTTTTTTGTTGTTGTTGTTCTTCAACAACTAGCAAGATACTCATTTATTGTTTTTGTTTTTTTGGTGCAGGCTGATTTAATGTTTTCATCGCCTGAGGTCTGTCTCAGTACACAAACATACCGCTGACTTAATCCTGTCAATCTCCCTCAGCACCGAGTCGATCTGCAGTTTGTAGACGCGAAGTTCCTCCTTTGCATTGGTGAGTGACTGGGTATTGGGCTGTGTGCTTACAGACATCATGGAGAGCTGCAAAGGAGTCAGAAAAATCGGTAGGTAATCATGCACATCTCAAACCAGGCCCTGATGTTTTTTTCCTCTTAATAAATCACAGTGGACGTCATTATTGAGTAAAGCATACCACTTGTGTTTAAACGTGCTCAGCACAATGCAGAATATACGTTTGCCCCTGTAGGATTTGCTCAAACTTAACGATATAATATGACTCCCCTGCGCCGTAGTACTGTGAGTATCCACTAGATGGAGACAGCTACTTTGAAATATAAAACGGTCCAAGCGGGCAAATTTTAAAAATGGTCAAATAAGCGTGCGTCAAGAAAACTGACGACAACCTGAATAAATTCGCAGAATGCACCTAGATTTCCTAATCTGTGATGGAAAGCACAGGGAGACAGAATTGACGGCAGTTTACAAAGATGTTGTTGCATGGAAAAGAGAAAGATCACAGCTTTTAAGTTAAAAAAGAACATGCCGAAATAGAGACGACAACACCAGGGTTCATTATCGTAGTATTCAGCTAAGGAGGGGGTGTGTGTTAACAGATCTTATTAATAATTCATTTTGCCTTTTGGTGTTTGGAAGAACCTGTTGCTTGAAATGCTTACATCGGCAAATCACAAATGTATTTTACAATTACTGGGAATTGTACCAGACAGTATAATGCATTAAGCGGATAAAGCATTTCAGCATAGTAACTGGATTATAAATGTGTGTCTTATTGCTTGATTTAGCTCACGTATTCTAATTAGAGATGCCAGCCTCGGTAGGGTTTAGCCGCCGGAGTGGTGTGGGAGAAGCAGCCTTACACTGTCCTGGACGGACAGGAGAGCGTCCTGCTTGCTATGCTGGGCCAGCGACTCGTAATGCGCCTTGACTTCGGCCAGCGCCGAGGTCAGATCCTGAGCCTGGGCCGTGTTGTCCACTGAGATGGAGAAGGCCGACTTCACGCTGCCTGTTACAATGTTTCTCACCTCCTTCACTTTCTGGAAGCACAGAAAAAAAAAACAAATAGTCAACAAGAAACAACTTCGGCGACATGAACAATCAGCACCAACAAAAGCACGTAAACTGTAGCTGTTTCCCCACTCTAGCGAGATTTAAATACATATAAAAGTAGCCGTTACGGTATTGTATATAGGTCCGGAGTTACTTTTATTGCAACACCCTCATTAACATGCGCTGTGAGTATTTGATTGATTTTAACTGAAGAAGCTTTTGGAGCATTTGAATTTGCGTGATTGATGGGAAGACAGGAGAGTGTCAGATGGGAGGGAATTTTAATAGTACAGAGTGCCGTAGCGGAGCATGTCCTCTGTGGGGCTTGTACGGTGACACATCTCATTTATAACGTACTAGGCGCTTAAACTGCGAGCGATTCCTTTTCGGCAGCTGCATAAGGAAATGAGAAGTGCTTATTCAAAATGTTTTTTTTTCTTCCCCACCATCATTTTCTTTAACTGGCTTCTGCATTCCATTAGTGTTATGTGACAACATTGGGGAATGAAAGGAAACGTTATTTGCGAATTTAGTTTTTTTTCCCCTTGTTTTTCATGGAAAATATACAGAGAAAATTACTGAAGTGACATGCAAAGCAAATTACGTTAAAATCCATAGTGATGGATGAAAATGTCCATCTTGCTAATTGTGGCTTGCAGTATACATATATAACTGGTGAAATTAATGAACTGATACAAATACACATATACAGTAACACTATACAACAGTGTATGTGATTACAGTCCACAGTTTATACATTGGCGCTGTCTGTTTTGCTAAAGGGTTGCATTAAAATAGGCTGAATTATCATGCTAATTTTAACAAGGGGTTGACACTGAGGGCAAACTAGATAGGAATTAAGCTTCAGGGATTATGTTTTTCAGGAAATCGTATAACATGAGAATAGATGAAGTACGGGCAACATCTGTAAACAGGAGACTATATGTAAAGGTTGAAGCCAAGTTATTCTGAGAAGCTATTACAGAACTACAAAGTTTTAATCTTGCTACACACTTACAGCATCATAGACCTGCTTGGACAGGGCAATCTGATCCTCCAATCCACCAATGGTGGTCTGGAGCTCAAAAATGGTCAAGTATAGATTGTCCACCTCCTGTTGACAAATAGACAAGGAAAACATTTTGAGCAAATGATGACAAGCGTGCCCAAATGTGAAGCACATTATAAATACTATAAATATTTTTGGAGAGAATAAGAAAGACTAACCTCTTTTAAATTGGTCCAATCAGTCTCTAAGGTCTTGGTCTGGGATGTTTCCTCCTCAAGCCTTTAAGGGAAAAAAACAACAGTCAAACTAAACAACCTTTCGGAACCTGAGATTTTCCACATATGCTCTCTGATCAAAAAAAGGGCACAAAGCATGCCCCAAAGCAAACCAATAGCACCATCTAGTGGAGTCCCAAAATACAGCAAATGGTTCATGAAGTGGTATTTTGTCCATCACTGCCTTACATGTAGTAGAGCTGGAAGCAAAGACAAACAAACCTACTTGGACTGAACATCATCGATGATGTTCTTGTAGTGCTCGATTTCTGCAATAATAGCTTCCTTGGTTGTGGTTAGGTTGTCGATCTGAGTCTTGTAAGTCCCAATAGCGGAGGTAAGGAGGATGGACGTGCTGGCAGGTCCACCTTGGTCTGGATTGGTGAACATCGAGATCTTCGCCTTGAGAATAGCGTTTTGCTGCTCCAGCATTCGGGCCTGTCAGAGGAAGAAAAAAATTGAATACTTTCACGTTACGCAGCCCATAGTCAAATCACAAACATTTTCACAAGCGAAATTTAACACAGCAAAATGGACACTGTCAATTTTTGAATTATTAATCACGTCTTAAGTTTTACAGTTATATATTAAGACATGCAGGACATACACTGAAGAAACATGCTTGGGCGGAGAGTATCCTTGACAGTGCAGATAGATGGCTTTAATTAATGAGATTACCCTTCAGCGGTCCAGCAGCACTCAGACCTACTGCAATGGCGCTACGTTCTACGAATGCTGTTTTTCAGAAGATTTATTGCCGGTGCCGGGGAATCATGAGTGCCTCCACATTTAATTCTCCTGCTTCCTGGCTGTCATTTAAATGCTATGTGGCCAGAATACCAAAAACCTTTACTGTCTGCATTCTGGATTCTGTTTTGCTGTTGAATGACACTGTGCAGTACATACCCCATCACATCTGACAAAATACTGGTATAACTAATGTTATATTGATTTACACTCATTTCTCTAATATGAACATTACATGGTGGATCTATCATTTCTCCATGTCTTGTATGTAAAACAATTCCTCACTGTCAAAGCTACAATGAAAAAGGAGACCAGTGATGTGGAGCTAAAGTGTAAAGGGGAAATTGGGGTCATTTTGAAGGAAGCACAGATCAGACTGTGTCATGTAAAGATTAATCAAAACATGGATGTAGGAGAAATTCCATAAATATATTCACCTGCACACAATTCAATACTCATACTTGAAAGATAAGTAAACCTAACCAGAAATCCAGTTGCTGAATATTCATAGAGTAGCATAATATGCATACATGGAGTTGCATCTGTTATCTAAATAACACTACTGTAAGGCAATAGCCTGGAGTACTCCACATTACATGTCTAGGAAGGCTGTTGAACAACCTACCTTGTCGATGAAAGAGGCAAATTTGTTATTTAGAGCCTGTAGCTCATCCTTCTCTTTCATGCGGGTGAGTTGAACTGCGTCTACAGATGGTAGCGAGGGGTCGATGGCAGGAAGAGGACTGACACCGGCATCAATGGTGGTCGTGGAACTGAGGAAGGATGGGTTGTAGCCGTATCCCCCGATTTTGAAGACGCGGCCCCCTAGACGAGCCCGGAGTGGAGCCACCCCTGCTCTAAAGCTCGCCATCTTGCCAAGAGCAGAGCCTCCGGCACCTAGGCCTAGGCCAGCACCTCCTCCCAGAGCCAGGGCCCCTGCACCTGCTCCTCCACCTAATCCCAGGCCACCTCCCAAGCCCAGGCCACCTCCCAAGCCCAGGCCACCTCCCAAACCCAGCCCTCCACCCAGGCCCAGACCACTTCTGAAGCCAAGGCCAGATCCCAGCCCTGCCGACCCCCCTAGCAGTCTGGACACTCCCGAAGTAGCACCACTGCCCCGGGATCCTGAGAAGACCCGGTTGCCTCCATAAGTGGCACCGAATCTCACTGCACCCCCAGTGACTCTTAAATTTGTCTCAGGCATGTCAGCTGTAGAAGTGGGTTCAGGTCTCAGAGCTCTGAGTCCTCTGAAGCAGGCGAGATCTCCCAGGGTTGCTGGCCTGTTTTATACACCTTTCCGCTGACGTGGGGCCACTTAGGTTCAGCGCTCTGATTTGTTGCCCCAGCTGTCATCGTCACTCGAGGACTCAGGCCAAGAGGCAGGCTGGAGTGTCTCCTGCAGGCACACACATCTTCCAAAAACATGTTGGGACTGATCTCGTAGCCTGGAGCCGTGTGTGATTGAAAGGGCCTATCGCACTCAATTTCTATACCCTGTAGCTGAACTGTGCTGAAAAACCTAATCCACTAAAAGTGCGTCCTTACCCTGTTATTATAAAAACCTTAGCTTAGTTTTTAGCGTCCACCATAAAGGTAGCATACAGTCTTTTTTTTTCCATTAATGATTTATATCATGTGATTTATATCATGTGTTTAAATCTTTCACTGGATGTTTAAGTCATCAATCACCAATCAGACATCTCAGAAGACAGCAGGTGAGCCAATCATCTTCAGGCTATGAGTGCAGACATGTGGCAGATGCATATGGAATTGAGTTTGCTGGATTTCGCAGTTCGAAATGGGAAGGCTCTCTAATATATCATCATATCACAGCGTCATGTGTTCCCCAAACATTCCCCATTCAAGCCACTGCTGATCTTCTCTAAAGCTCTTAGCCTCCGACAAAGGCATGACCCGTGGTGGTACCAAGCTGGCTGCCCCATCCTGAATAATGGGCCAGCTCGCATTTTACCCCCCCCCCCCCCCGCCCCCACTGCGTATTTACTGTTGCAAGGATCCACTTTCTGCAGAGTGAGCTGCGAGCACACCCCCTTAGCAGGAAAAATGACAATCTCCTCCAGGTCTTCTATTACGAGAACAATTAAGAACATGCTTTTCTGGAAGGTTGCCATGGCGAATCTGTGCTGTTCTGAAAGACACCTGGCCTTCGGCCATTACACAAAAGTTAGTGCTGTTGGCTCGCGGATCCATCTCAAGGTCACCAGCGCTGTTCATTAATCCCTCCCTGGAATTTCATAAAGGATGCCATGGGATTTTTCCATTATTCTTATTTCATACTATTCATAACTATAAACAACAAAAACACTCTTGCGTGAATTTGTATCACACCATTTTAAAATCTGCTTTTGCTGGGCAGGTCAAATCACCTTCTAAATGGACCTCGACTTCTTTCACTTACTCCCGGTTCTGCAGCAAACCTTAAGAGGTCAAACAACGTTCTTTATGCACGTGAAAGCACCACTGTCTTGGATTGGACACTGGCTTAGACATGACAGTGGCTAGGCTCAGGGTGGAGGGTCATATCTTTTAAAAAGGCTAAGATTCAGTCATAACACTGAATCTAGTTTAGTCATAACACTGAGTCTAGTTTAGTCATAACACTGAGTCTAGCTTCAGACCAGTAGGTCTATTTATACGCCTGTAAGATAGTGGGAGGCTGGACAACGACAAGGGGCTGGTTTGGGGGTTTTTTTTGGTCTTTTTTAATTCTCCACAGCAGCTGATCAGCCCTGTGCCTACAGATCCCTCAGATAATGAAAGGTGGCTACCTGGATTGCACTGAGAGACTTGTTAGAAGTGAAATAAAGTCACTCTGACTGAGCTGAGGGTAGGATACTCATGTGCTGAACGAAAGACTGTGTTCTTTATCGTAGCCTGTGTAGAGATTTGGAGTTTGCCTTTTCTTAGTGGGCCTCAATCCCATTCTCCGGTTATTAATAATAAAGCCGTTACGATTATTCAAGCTACTCATTTGTCACTGACTTCCAATCCCAACCTGCCACAGTCATTATAATTGGAACAGACAAGAAACACACTTATTTGTAAATGTTCCTTCTTGACAATGGGCAAGCAGAAGGTAGATTGTCATTGTTTTTTCATTTCCTGTTGATGGAAATGTGTTTTGCTGCTGAGAGCCGTTTAATGTGCCGTTCTGTTTTATTTTTAATCCGTAGCACATAGAACAACAACATGAGGTAATGAGATGGAGAATAAAAGAGAAACAGGAAACAGCTGGTTTTTTTTGTTGCCCCCCCCCCCCCCCCGAGATCTGAAAAGAACACTATTGACAACGATGTGTGTGTGTGTGTGTGTGTGTGTGTGTGTGTTCAGGCAGAACAGAGCACTTCTCATGCACAAGAATTTTGAATGGGGGGGGGTCACATGATATGCCCATATTCCTAGTACGTTTTAAAGTGATAAGAGGCTACGTCACATATGCAGGGATGGGGGGGGGTTGAATCCGCCCCCGACTGCGCATGTGTGGAGTTTGCATGTTCTCCCCGCCTGGCGTGTGTTTTACACTGCAGTCCAAAAATGTTAAGGTCTTAGACAAATTGACGCTTATAAAATACCCATGGTATGTGATTGTGCGTGTGCGCCCTGCGATCCATCCAGCTTGTCTCCTTCCCCTCTGCTACCCAGGATAGGTTCCAGTCCCCCTCCCATAACCTTGTACTGGATAAGCAGTTGATGGATGGATGATTTGTTCAGGGTTTGAAAGGAATAATCATCTACAGAAAAAAACACAAATCAAATAGAAAACCAAAGCGGAGATTATATTCGAGGAATATTTTCCACTCAGGATCACTGAGAAACCTGGCGTCTCAAAGACACGACAGAAAACACCATAGTTCACCTTGAACACAGTAGATCTCAGAGCACCACGCGATGCACCCGCGCGCAGACAGACAATAAAAGCACGCATTTGTCGCCGTAGCTGAGCCCCAAAACTACATTACAGCGTCCAGATGAGCACAAACAGACAAGATAAAAAGAGATGGGGCACTTTTTATCATTGCCCGTCCCCTTAACATACAGTGTTCCTCCACTTGTCACCATTGCGCTCGCCTTCCTGCACGTTACCCCACGCAGGGCTCCCAGAAAAGAGCATCTGACTGCTGAACAGCTGGTGCGCCAGTTTGCCGTGGGCTGAAAGAACGATCCATATGGAACAGCAAACGCAAAATCCGACAAATGCGCAACCCTAGGCGAGATAAACGCGAGAACTGATAATAAAAACTGAAAATAAATTATTAATTAGCAAAAGAAAAATGCTGACTTACAGGAGGCGATCGCGTACCTGAACCCGCCACCTGTCACGAATACATACAGCTTACTGCCTAAACGATTTAGTGAGAAATATAACTAATGCATCATTAGTGCTTGGAAGACTGCCACAGCTCTCCATATTAGGCACCCAAACCAAATATATAATTACAAGAAAAAGGACAAAAATACATGAGGTGGGCGATTGAAAATATCATGCCTTCAAAATGCTCAATATTTATGGCTGCCTTCCCAGACTACGTTGGTGTACATAAAAAAACCTTGATTATTGGTGTAAACTAATTAGCCTTGTAATAGTGTATACGCGGGCTTTTTGCATTCGCTGTGAAGGGCAATCGGATATTCCGGAGCCGATCTGAGTTCGGTGAATGGACAGAAATGGAACACACCACAGGTTGCTGACAAACTTGATGCCAAAAATATAGTGATCTAAATTTCAGAGCCTATGCCTGCACAGTCTACTGCGCCGCCACATCCAGCTGACTAACGGATGTCCTTACATGCCTTCCAATATGATTCATTTTCCTTCTCTATTTTTTGCTTAAGATGCATTTGAGTACCAGCTCTGACACACAGAGGGGAAATCTCCACTATACTTCAAGAGCATTTTGAAATATTTAAAATATTTGCACACGAAGTCGAGAAAGATCAGGAGATCTGGCAGTTTCAATAATGGGTCAGTAGCACACCAGACACTTGAGGAAGATATTGCGACAGGAAGATGTTTAAAGTGTTCGGTTACAAACCATATTTTACAAATTCAAAATGGCCTCCGACGGAGTGGTAAAACGATGTGTTAGAAACAATATACCCGCGCTTAACATAAAATGAAATGACTTCTAGATCATTAGCTGCCTTTTGAGATTTAAAATTACAAAATGATTATCTTGAAGCTGACTCCTGTAGCTTAATAAAAATGCAAACGATATTCAGAACTTTTAACTTGAAGAGTACAGAGAAAGAATGATAGGGTTATATATTGTTTAAAGTGTTTTATAGTGTTTTAAAGTGTTTTATATTTCGTTGAAGAGTACAATCTACCTTTCCATATATTTCAGTTGAACAATACAGCAATTAAATACAAATAACGAGAATGAATGGATTCTAGTTTATTATACTTAAGTTTCACTATAAATATCTCCCTTTATAAGCAAAAACATATAAGCAAAACAAGTAATAATAACGGTAATATAATCCAATGCAAGGAAACAGGTTGAATCAAACACAGCACTATGAAACAAACTTAAGAAACCCCTTGCGAGTAACCGTTTAACCAAAACAATGAAGATATACGCTCATCAACAAGTCTAACTGCTCACTAAATATATCAGAAATAATAAGCTGAAAACCAAAATATTATTATGTAGGCATATTCTATCCCATTAGTACATGTTACAACCAAGAGAATCGTGTGTATAGCCCTGCGCATTAAAGGCGTCATCTTTAAAATACAAAATAAATGCCTTTTATCCAATAATGCACTAAAACGTCTTTATATTACAACGTGAACCCTTCACGGGGGCGATTTCAATAGTGCTTCATAAACATTAGGCTGTGTCTTGGATTACATCACTATTTGATATTTTGAATGCACGTGAGCTTGTAAAATTATTCGAAATTGAACTCAGTTTTATATATAGCGTATTTCAGCAGAATTTGCAAGAAATCGATGGCTTCTATTATAATACACGACTTTGCTCGCCCGCTTCATTTCAGCACCGGACAGCGACCACGAGCTATTTACAACTTCCGAAGGCTCGATCTATGTTCAACTTTCTTCAGCTTAATAACCCTACCAGCATAAATCTTTAAGATGTACTTATTTACAGTTTATGAAATTTCCCCCTTCAAGCCGCCCTTTGGTAAAACGTGACCAGTCATCCGCTTTGCCGCAATTTCTGATATTTACAAAGGCGGATAATAGAAGCAAATTCATTAACTTAGAGGTTAAGTCGTAATAATGTGCTGTCGGAATCATGTGTATTTCTTTGTGCTATATTGCTCTTAAGTAATCCTAGAAGCGCTAATGGGGAAAAGAAAAACATTTTCGTTGCATGTTCATGCGGTTGTGGAGCGGATTCTGTATTTACCCTATATGCTATAATTCTAGTATTATATTTTTGATTATTTACAAAGTTCGAATCAATCTTTGCATAATCAAGACAAGGCGACAGTTTCCAATAACTGGTCGTATCCCTGATCCTTGTGTTTAGTGTCATTTTCTGGGTCATTCGCGCGGACAGGTATGTCGTTTGGATGCCCCTGAGAGGACGCGTGTCCTTCACATTTCGGGACTGTAGAAGTTGGTTGATGCCCGGTATCTCTGCGTGCTGATCGCACCACAATGCACTGTCTGATCGCAGGCTTCCCTTTAACGGTCTTGGGACTGCAGTTGTCCCGTTCGTATTCCTCCTGCGCTTTTTGTATCTTTCGCTTTTTCATCTTGCTTTTATGAAAGTGAAAAGTGGTAAGGGAGACGAATATTATTCCGATAATCACTGCCACCAAGACGATGAGGACTAAAGTGGATGAGAAGGCTTGGAAAATGCGATCCACTTGAGCAATGCAGGTGCCATTGTTGTGGTTGGTCCCGTTGAAGATGCAGTGTGGCATGGACAGCATCAATTTCTCGGACGTCCTGGCGCTCATTACTGTAATTCTCGGGATAGTCTATATTCCTTGATCGTAATAAAGGTCGGAAGTTGGTAATAAAGATCTGCAGAGTTTACACACACTGTATCTCTCCAAGACGATATTACTAGTCCGCAGGAATTAAGAGCGTTGAATTTCCCACGGGAGTTACCTATAAACAGCCGATACAGCGGGAATTAACATTCCATTTACAGCGCATTGCAGCCAGACAGATGCAAACCAACTGCAAAACAATTAAGCATTATAAAAATAGAGCAAGTGTAACGTCTAAATGAACTGGTGGAAAAAAATATAATTTCGCTTCTGCCGTAAACACAAAAACGCACGAATAAAAAGTGACACGCATTCCTTCATAAGCGAACGCATATCACAGTACAAATACATACCGGCCATTTATTTATCATTTGCATTTAGAATCTTAATGACATTTTACATTTCATGCACTTGCAGCATTCCTCCTTTAAGTTCGGTACCGTAAAGATGGAAATAAAAAGAGTGAGAGGTGGAGGCGATGTATTATAGCAAAACAGGACATATTAATTGTTACTTGCATCAGCTGCAATGCAATGCAATTTAATAAAGCCGCCGACTGTGAATTCCGCTAGTCCTATCAAAGACAGGGCTTACATATTAAAGACAATTGCCAAGAATTTGGACAGTGTCGATACGCCTCGAATTTATAAAAGCATTTTGTCGTATCTTGCTCTCTGTGTGTTAGGCTAGAAAACCTTTCATTTCTTTATAATTCAATAATAATTTAAGGAAAATCTTACCTGCCGAAACTGTCGGTCTGTTCCGTTCCGGAGGCGAATACCGACTGGAGTAGCACAAAAAAATGGATTTTGGGAAGCGCAAAATACCCAGCCAATCCCCAAAGATGGCAATGACGTATACCATTAAATGATCCAAAAGGTTCGTCTCGCCCAAGCACTTTCATTCATACAGACACAGAGGCAACAATCATCATTCTAATCTAACTGAAAGCATTACACCAATAAACGCCAAGCGACATCTCGATTTGCTTAATGTGTTCGACAAGACGTTCCTACGCACGCATTCCCTTTCGTGTAAATTAATGCTGAGTGTTTTACAACCTGGTGCTGATAGAGAAATAAATAGTGTTTTGCCTGCGTTTGTTGGATTTATTTGGGGTGTATGTGCCCATCAGCAGCCCTCTGTAACTATCTGGAACGTGAAGGTTGGTGTCTTTCTTGGTTCAGCTAATATATCGCAGGAAAAAACATCAAAAAAATCAAATGACTTTTGTCAGATTTGTTGGACGCGATGTGGGTGTGGACTTAAGGCCTTTGTGTTGAATGTATAAACAAGCACGCAGTGTCAGAAAAAGCCAAAATATTGCAGGGAGCGAATGAAATGCTATTATGTTACAAGTGAAAGGAACTCTCCAGTGCTGAAATTCAATCACTTTCTGCACTCTACTCCTGTCACGCTAAAGGAAGTATAGAAGGGGTGGACAAAATAACGGAAACGCCATTTAGAAAAGGACTGTAACTTTGAAGAAACCAACCACCATCACAAACACAGCTGCGAAGGTGAGTCATATTAAATTGAACGCCAATTAGCAGCATGTGTCCGCTATGAAAGAGGTCTCACAATGAACACTTTGATATGTGACTTTTAATAGCCACAAAAGTTCTTTTTCAGAAATTTCCACGGAAGTGAATCAGAAATTCTATGGTCTAACCTCAACAAAAGCTGAATGGCAGCGTTGGCATTTAGAAACCACTTATGGCCAATTAAAGCTGATTGTACTTAGATGCAAACCTGGAGATGTGTGCAATGGAAAAATATATTATATGCTTTATCTTTGATCCTGTTTCTTATACTGTGATGGGGCTACAACTGAAGAACGCCAACGGATATCAAAGGTCAGCCATCTCGTGAGAATCATTTTGCATGATATTTGTCCTACGTGGTCATATAACAAGCAAGGAATATGAGCCCGTTTCATAGGAGCATGTCCACACTGTGGTGTAAGCGGCACTCCCATCACGAGTATTTAAAAAAAAATAGTAATAAGATTGGTGGTTTTATGAACACCAAGATAAAGTAAAATACTACCCATGTCCTTCCCAATCTCCAGACTGAAATATTCCTCAACCTTTATGTGAAGCTCTAGAGCAAAAAGTAAATTTCCGCTTCCTTCATCCCTCAAAGAGTTAGAGGCTTTTATTTTTCAGGATTGGTCCAATACACACGACAATAGTTGCAGGGAAGTATGTCTGTATTCTAAGAAGGCCTGAACCTGCTCAGCACACAAGGTTGACCCTATATATTATTAGTTAATATATAATATTAACAAGCGTTTCCATTATTTCATACACACCTGGTAAAACAAGTTCACGTGCGTTTATATATGGGGATAATGTTGTGGTGTTTATATACAGACCTACCCAGTGCTCATTTTATTAGCCATCTCGAGGTAGTACAAGGTAGGACCCACTTTCATCTTGAGAAACACTTAAAGGATTAACAAGCTGCACGCCACTATTCTGAGCTGTTATTCATTTTTGAGCTTGGGGCCTTCTCATCGGCTTTAACGAGTCTGGCCGTTTCCCTCCGACCTCTCTCATTAATAAATACCGTGACAGACCCGATGCTGACTGCATGTTTTAATTCATCACGCTGTTCCCTGTAAACTAGATACCGTGATGCCTGAAAATCCTCGCTGTTTTGGAGATCCTGGGACCACCAACAAACACACCACACGACCCACAACAACTGAACCTCTCTGCGCTTTGCATATATTCAATTGCAGTCACATGACTCGCCATTCGGAGGTAAAGACGGTTTGGGTTTAAGCGTGCGTGATCCTACTGAAGGGCCAACTGAGTGTTCATGAAAAGATATATCATTCAACTGTAATTATAGGGAGGTGTGTGGCTCAGGACTGGGATCCAAACATCACCGGTTGGCATCCTGTGGTTGGCATCCTGTGGTTGGCATCCTGTGGTTGGCAGACTGTTTTCACTGTTGGGCAGCTGAATAGGTCCTCAACCCCAATAGCTCCAGAAACTGGCACACCCCACGTTTTCAATTGCATGCCTCTTTGTATAAAAATGTCTGCTAAATAAATTAATGTAAACTATAACTTATCCATCTTGAAAGAAGCAATGTCCTGTCTATTCCAGCAGACTATTCCATATATAAAATGTATTGTCTGGTTTCCAGCAATGCTCTCTTATACTCTTAAGCATGCCCAGTCCAAACAATTTATTTCAATTTCACCTCCTCTTTGCTCAAGTGAATTTTACGATGCAAAACTTGAATCAAGCCCCAGCCTCTTCGGAGTAGAAGCCATTAAATGCTCCGTTTTTCGTAGAAACCATTCCCGCTTTTGTTCCTTTTGAGCTTCCTTCTGAGATCTTTGTGTTTTTATTACATGCACACAATGCTGTGAAAGTTATCAGATTAATGAAACGTGTTACCTTCCTCTCTGCTCCTTTCTGATATCTCGGAACATGCTGTTTGTTCTTATTCCAGCTTCTTGCTTTTCGGTCTGTTTCTTTCATAGTAGATCCAGCCACGGTGTCTTATATTGTATACTTCATCCCCCCCCCTCCCACCCAAAATATAAATGATATCAATATCAAAGCAATGCTGCCTGTAGTTTTCTAGTTCAAAGATGATTTCAAATCCAATCCTCACAGATTTTTGTAGCATCTCCAGCTTGGTGCCAGTGGAAAATGTAACTACAATTACTAACATTTTTGTGCAAGTCACTTACCTAATGGAGAAAGTAAGTGGCCCCAGCAAATACTTTGAGAAGCAGACTGCATTACAGTGTGTGTGTGTCCTGTTATTCTTCATTGTATACTATACTGCGGCCAATTTCGAATCCTCTTGTGTAAAGAACTCCTTCTATAGCCCCTCTTTCCATAATATTGACCCGTTACGGCAAATAAAAGGTCTCTATATATTTTTAGCTTGTGCTGTAAATATAGAAATTAGGTTAGGAGACTCTGTTGTATTATAAACAACACTCTTAATCAGTTCCTGAATATGCAAATAAAAAAATACCCAGCTGAATAAATTAGGCAATTATAAATGATAATATATAACAAGATGACCAATTAATCTGTCAATAAGAAACATAATGAAGTACGTCCTTCTCACCATGAGCAGTCAATCCGTATTTAGCTGAAGGAATTGGACACTGAGCCGCTGTAACCAGCACAGGCTGTGGTCCTCCATCAACGTCAAACCTAATAGAGATTTGTAGACATTAGTCTGCTAACAGCTGAGTTTGGAACGCTCTATCACAGCATGTAGAATGATGACAATTGCAAGATGAGGCATGTTCTGTCCACAAAGTACCTACAGCACATCAACAAATTGGACTTAAGGAAAACTTCAAGTACAAATATACGTCTGAGCGAGATGTGTTCCATTTTCATATTTAAATTACAGCCAACACGAAGAGATGTTTATGTAAATAAATGAATGGAGAATAGAAATCTGAGGGCAAATAAAGAAACTACCTGGATTTCTGGCAATGAGCCAAGTGTCGGGGGAACCTACGACTTCTCTGCATCTCTGACGTGAACATCCAGGCGTCGTCTTCGCCCCGTGTCATTAGCATGCAGGCCATTAAGTGCAAACGACTTTCAGACTTGAACTAAAGGGCAAGAGCAGACAGTCAGGTCCTGCTGATACAGAAGGAGGGCACGGGGGAGCTGGACTGGCCTCTCCGTTCTGCTCAGACGTTCCCTTCCAAAACGCCGGTAATTTGTAGAGGCGCTTGCCCACAGAACGCATCAATACATCACTGCATTGGCCATGACTAGCGCAAAAAGGAGCCACGCCTAAAACAAGCCAATGATTCATGTATTTTGGCAGCAGACCTTACCGAGCTAACAAATTCCGCTGAAGCTTTTTGAGTGTCTAGTGGGTCCTATTAAAGTTTAAGAAGAATCCCTCTGGAGGAATCTCCTGCTGGTCCATTTATAAAACATGAACAAAGCTTGGGCTTGTATCTAGAGTATTACATACACAGCATATAAACAAATGTGTGTTTGGTTCACAGGCACATCGGTGTATCATCCCTGACGTAAGACACAGCTGGAAATCATCTGCCAACTCAACACAACAACTTCCTTTAATCTGCCTTCTCCTGGAGCAAACAATACAAAACAAACATTGTAACATTCCCACTGCAAAAGATAGAAAGTCAGCCATTTAGTCTGTTTTTAGGTGACTACTATGTATTAAATTCAATAGAATTCTTTTTTCTGTATGATGCCCTCCACAGTAAATAGCCAAAGAGCATTCACAGGGCATTCACAGAAACGTCAACACTGTAACTTAACTTCATATACAGATAACATGAATATATGGAATTCAGAAACTTAGAAAAAAAGGTGCAAAATGACAACACTCAAAGAATCAATGGATGCAATAACAACCACAGGTTTTGTAGGGAAACATCAGTGAAGTTACATTTGACAGTTACTGCCCCAAGGCTTCATGGGCGAGTCCTTACCAGCTGTACACTGTAACC
>JAODLD010000044.1:8935790-8948596 GCA_026781065.1 Mormyrops boulengeri | reverse complement strand
CCCCCCCCCCCCCCCCCCCCCCCCCCCCCCCCCCCCCCCCCACGCAGGGCCAGGACCAAAGAGCAGAAACTAGATACCAAATGTATCTGTGTTACACAAGATCACACAGTTCAGGGTGGCTCAGATTTGCCCCATTCTTATTTTCCTGCGGGCAGCTGAATCTCAGAAAATAAACTGCAATATTGCCTTCAATATTGCCGTTTCTCAAATGAACCTTATGGAGTCACAAAGAATCGCGCTGGAACCCGGTGGGTTCGGCTGAAAAGACCCTGAACTGAGAGCTTACTGCATTTCGCCCAGGATTAAGTCCTAATATAGTGCACTTAGTTTCTCATTTAGCTTAAAAACAAACATTTCTGAAATGAAGCCTACGATGACCTACAGTTTAATACAGTGGGTCTCCAAGCATTCATCCATCTTCCAACCTCTAATCCTGGCCTGGACAGGCACAAACCCCCCAAATGGCTGTGTGTCACCCAAAGATGTATGTATTTATCAAATCTATTCCATTCCAACTCAGTTTGTTATACGCCACCCCACCGCAGGAAGTTTGCCCAAAATGCCTGACAGTCACCCCGATGTGGTGTGTTTACAACCTCATACGGCTTCGAATGCTGACTTTATACTGTGTGTCCCTGGAGAAGACGGACACGGCTTACAGGGAAGGGGCTGAATCCATACAGAATGACAAAAGTGGACACATTAAAGGCCCCCCAGGCAGATGACCAGAGAGCCACGTGGCCGTTTTCAGCTGAGTAAGCAAGGCTTTTTTTGCAAGATGAGAATGTATTTATCAAACTCCCTCCCTCCCTCCCCGCAGCAGCCTTACACACATGCACACAGACATGGGGTCGCTGAAGGGGCCCCCCCCATTTTTTATTTTCGATCTCTATGAACAGAAAACAGATTTACTAAGTCAATTAAGATGAACTTTTTACAATAATAGTAAAAATTATAAATTATAACATAAAAATAGAATCAAACTATTACGAAGGAATGACTTCCTGTTATTTTTGCTACGCTCAAGCTTTTCTTCAAAAAAAAAAAAAAAAAAAGGTTTTGGCCATATTATGTCCTCCCCAGTTGTTTTAATATCGATTAGCAACATGGTCACAAACACACTGTATTTCTCAGTGCAATAGATGCAGTATTAGAGATACAGGAAATGCAATATTTCTGACCATCTTACAAGTGATACTGCAGCAGTCGTCTATAAATCTACTTAAAATGTGCCCATTTATTTCATTTTTCAGTATGCCCGAGAGTTCAGTGTCATTACCCAGAATGTTCTTACAAATAGTATAAGCTGGATAAGGTTACTCATGGGATCAGTCTACGAAAGCCATCCTCAGAGACTCGGGGGCCTTAATTCAAAAAGCTGCACTGAAAACGTACCCTTGAGTAAGGTACTTGAGGCACCCGACTAAAGGCAAGCCAAGCAGTATTTCGCAAAATAACTCGCATAAGGGTCGTATATAAAAAGCAGCGTGACGCAAGTGGTCCTTGTGAGGCATTTGGAAAAGAAAATGATGGAGCAGACTGACACGCCGCCCAAGGACAACTCACTGGGACGCGCGGCAGGTGTGGCGGCCCCAAGTCGGACCGTCGTTGCTTTTTGTGCTCTTCAAACCACCTGACAAACTCCCATTATTTGTGACATTACGAGATGCTCCGAACTGCCCCGCCGCCGGCTCTGTCGGCCATCACCTCTAATGGAATTTACAGCCCCGAGGCATATCCCCGCAAAGTCTGTCCGACAATCTTTTCAAAACCACCCCAGATGTCCTCTGCTGGAATCACACACTCCCAGTCATGTGTCTTCCAGGGCCATTAGGCATCGAAAGCTTTGATCTTTATGGTACATACTGATGGTTTCATTATAATAATTGGCACTTGACAGATAATTTCCCCTAACTTTTGGGGGAAAAAAAACTATTTATTGCATAGAGATGGAGATTTTATTGTAGCAATTCAGGTATCTGACTCAAGGGGATAACGTGACCCTTTCTGGGACTTGAGCAGACTACTTTCAGGTTAAAAAGGCCATTTGCTCCAACACCATGCTCCCTGGATGAATGTGACACATCCGTGTCTCCTCAGTCACAACTCTACCTGCCCAATGAAGGCATCCTGTAAACAAAAAGCCAGGAATACAGACAAGCCTATAAAGCTCCTGGATGCTTCAAATCCACAACAGAGCCAACGCTTACAGTCCAAATCCTTTGAATCCTTCGCCACTAATGTGCCAGACCTTCCCAGATGATGTTCATTCCAATTAAAGTGCCACTCCTCTCCGTATCTGGAATTTTCCTATAAATGCAGCAATGAAAATAGAACAGTGTAGATGACTTTGGTACCGTTTCAGTTACAAGCGCACACTGCAGCTGGCCTGTATACATCGCACATATTTTTCATTTTCTTGATTTTCCTGTAGATTACCACCATCTGAATATCACGCAGAACTGTGTCGAACCACCGAGCAGCTACATACATGCATTAGAACATACAAAGGCACCGGAGCACGCACTGGAACACACTTCACTATATCTAACTTTGCTCTCCTCTCATTCTGGGGAAATAACTTTTGAAGTTTGCCTTTCAAATTTATTGGTTTCATAGCAAAAGTCCACTGGAAAGCAATGCTTAACATACCAGCACATATCTTATGCACAGACGTTTCATATTTAAGTGTCATAATGTTTCTGACTGACTCATTCAGTTCTGTTCTTGCCATTTTGATATTCATTGCAGTTGTAGTCACTGGCTCCCATAGGGATACTAAACACAAATGTTTGGTGTTTTATGTTATTACAAAGATGTTACTAATTAAAAGCACCCAATGAGACTGCTCAATGGATTAACTCATAACAGCTCTTTTAACTACTGGTCCTTTTTAATGTGGTATATATTTTTTGTAAACAACTGAATAAAGTAATGATATTTGGGTAACACTTTCTATGAATGCAATGTCTAAGAATCTATGAACACATTCAAAACATATTAGAATGCATTCATAAAGCATTATAAAAATAATCAATATCTATAAAAGGGCAGAACACATTACAGCCATGTTTATTATACATTATTAATGCTTTATGAAGCTCTCATCTATAATGCACTATATTCATAATGCATAGTCATAATGTAGTACAAAGCATCCTTAATTCTTATACTGACCATTATAATGCATTATGAAGGTATCTATAGTGCATGATAGATGAGAGCTACATTGGAGCTTATGAAGTATTATAATCAGCACTATAATGCCTTATGATTCTCAATAGAAGATGCTGTAATACTTCATTAAGTTTTATACTGACCATTTATACAGGTATCAATAGTGCATTACAGATTACAGCTTTAAGTAAAGTGTTAACGATTTTAGTTATGAAACCAATGAATAGTTTTGCTAAATTAAGCAAGCCTCTCAAGACTTTCTGTGACGCTGTATATTGCTATTAAGAACATCAGTAAGCTTGATTGTGGGTCTTTGTGGGATGCCTATTGCCTCTCCACGGCGAGTTACGCATTGCCGTCAGCTCAGACTATGCGCACAGTACGCTTCCAGCAGGGCCTGCAGAAGGATCTTCTGTGGAGGCACCAAGCTGGGCCTGAACGCGCAATGAAGATGAAGGTTAGTCAAGGAGAGGAGGACGCCCGATTACGCCGATTTACGGGTTTCCGTCCATCACGAGTGAAATACTGCTTTTTATTTTAAGTTCATCCTGACCTGCAGCTTCATTCTGAGCAGCAGAATCTCTTTTCATCTCCACACACTCAAATCCCGGTCACCCCCATTGTTCACCGTGACCATAAACACAGCGTTTCTCAGTAAAAATGCCAAGCGGTCTCTTCCTGGATTAGATACACCCTGCAGCTCCATGGACTCGGGGTACCATGTGGCTCAGTGGTCTAAGCCTCTGTGCCTGTGGTCAGAAAGTGGCCGGTCTGAGGCTGGCCCTGACCCCCCCTGTGGCCTTAACCCTCTCCCTGGGGGCTGCTACGGGTGGCTAACTTGCTCTCATCTAGGGAGAGGAAGCTGGGGGAGGCGTGAAGAGAACGAACTCCTGGGGATCAATGAAGTATCAATTATTATTATCGACTGAGTGGTCAGCATAACTAATGTCTCCTGTTATTGTCACTTTCAAGGCCAAAAAAGTATTAAACAAAAAGGAAAATGAAAAGAACAACCAGAAAATAACAGGACAAAGACGACCGACATCACAAAAAAAAAAATCTACATTTCCGAGATATATTCTCTCGACAACATTCCCGCACACATTTATAGTGGGAAGAGAAGAAGTGAAGAAATAAATCAATAATTCTCAAAATACACTCGTGATTTGCGTTCTGGATTCACCAAGGGTCGGGGGATCAGTTTTGAGGAGAGGGGGCTCAGGATGATGCTGCCAGAGGATGGAGACAGTGTATGGCAGCGTCCTCAGCACACGGCACCTGTGCCAGCAAACACACAGACAGACGCTGTGATCCATGGCCGAACCGCTCACAAAGTTTAAAGGAGCAGCCCGTGAGAGGAACACAGCGCATTGTCAAAAGGCCGCTTTGAGAATGTGAAATGGTAACCTTCTGATATGGTAATAACCTGCAAACCAACAGTTTTAAGATAAAGAATACATATCACGCTGGATGGATCTGTATCAGAAATACGCAAGAGTCTCTGCATCTACAATAGAATTCCTTCACAAAACGCACCTTATGAGCACATTGATTTGCGATTCTTCACATTTTAAACGACTGCAGGACATTTTCCCAATATTCACCTAAAAGAGCTGAACACTCCAGTTCAAAGCAGCCAATGGTGCCGTTTGCTGTGAAAACGGAATGCAGGAGAATTCAAATGCTACAAAAATGCACGGGTTAGGAGAAAATACTTTGAGCAGGAAAGTAATTTCACACACTGCTTTGGAACAGTGTTACATCATGAACAGTTTTCTGCCCTCAACACTAATAACAAGCTCTAAATAAAGCAAGAGGCCCATTAAATTATAATGGAGTGAACGACCCTTGGCCATCAAACTCTCTTGGTAACATTAAAAGTTAAAGAACGGGCTGTAACAAAGATTTGTAACTTGGAGGCCTGCTGTGACATCATAATCTAAAATCCGGAATTGGCAGGAGAGTGTGGACCAGAAAAGCATTGTAAGTCAGTCGTATTTGTCCTTTTTTCGGAAAGAAGCAAACCTTGATGATTTTTTAATGTTAGGCTAAGGAGCTCTGCTATACAACGCCCACAAAGGGGCAAAGGCAACACATAATTGCAGAGGTGGGTAGTTCAGGTCTAGAGAGTAATAATCCTGACCAAGATTTTGTTCCAATTAACCAGCTGAGTGAACACAACCGACTGACTATGACTCTTTATATTGAACTGGTTGGTTGAAACAAAATCTCGGTCTGAACGTATACTCTCTGGACCGGAATTACCCGACTCTGCATCCTTGCAATGGTGGGGGCTGTACACGGCTCTGCGGTTTAGGGCGCTGTGGCTGTGATCAGAAGGTCAAAGGTGCAAAGCCCAGGGTCGGAAGAGTGATGTCATCATTGGGCCCTTGAGCGAGGCCCTCAACCCCCGGGTTGATCCTGGGACTGACAGAAATAGCGAATAAAATGCAAAGGTGGAAAGCAGCCTTCACAGCAGAGAAAGAACCGCATCTGATACACTGAAGCGTTTTTGGGGAAGGAGAATTTCAGGAATGGGGTTAAGACCTGGTTTGGTAAAAAGGAAAAGTCACAAGTTACTTTGGGTTTAAGAATGAAAAACCGAAGGAGGCAGCTGAGCGCTTGGCGAAAACAGTCCTAAAATGTTAAAGAATGTCGCAGTTCTTCAGAACAGAGAAGAAGTAGAAAAAAAAAACAAGACAGATGTGATCGTGCGACTGGTTACAGGGCTTCGCTCTACGGAACACATGGCGAGAGCCAGCCGGACCCCAGCGGAGTGCAACACAAGGTAGCGGGGGCTTTGGGGGGGACGGGAGATGGGTTCCAACTGCTGTAACGGCAGCTTAGGGAGGGCTGGGGATAACAGGGAGCGCAAACACGATGTCACCAACACCTGACAAAAGCACATCCGATAGCTTAGCTGGACCGGGTGGGGGCTGCTTGGGCTTGGGAATAACAGAGTAGGGGGTGGAAGGGGGGGGATTTGTTATTAGACAGCAATGTCCTCAGACGAGAGTCACAACTGGTCAGATGATTAACCGCTGTTTGCAGACGGCTGTATTTACCGACCCCCCGCACCCCAGCAAAGGACACTGTCTCCTAAGTAAAGTGGGGGACATGATGCCAAACTACAAACGTGGACAAACTTCTGGACAGATATCGGTATGCAGCTAAGACCCTAAGGAAGCAGGACGTATCACCTTCATGTCACGTTAATACATCTTGGTCACACAACAATTATTCAGCCAACATCGATTTTCACAGCGCTGAGAGATAACTGGAGCAGCCAAAAATAAACAAACAAATCCAGTGTGCCAACGGCACCTTCGTCAAGTCAAAACTCAATCTTTCTAGGCCACTGGGCTTATTTAGGCAATTCTGAGCCGCTGCCAGAATTTCCATTCAAATCATAAAGTAAATTTGCTTTCATTGGGGTTTAATTATCTTTAAACAGAGCTCCCGTTCAAATGGTATCGCGAGGTAGCAGACAAACAGGCTATCGGTTCAGCCAAATTCTGAACAAAACACGTTACGTGCAAATTAATAGCCTGGAAGCGCTGCTAAATAGATGAATCCATTCTTGACTTTATAATCACTTAGAAAATTTGCATTTGCTGCAACAAATATTACTGCTACAGTAAAAGTGGTAAAAAAATAACCCTTGTTTCTTGATAATTATTCCTGCAGCCATCATTCGGTGTTCCTAAAGAGCACCATGCCCTGGGGATGGAGTAACCAGGGAAGCTCTTTATGCAAAGGCGACGGAAATCAGAGAGGCAGCAACGACAACTCAGCTCCGGCTCTCAACTTAGAAACACTCGCGCCTATCATACCTCTTGTTTTCATCCCACTTCAAGGCCCTGCAAATACAGAGACCCCTCCAAGGGAAAGAGCGAGCAGCAGCGGACCGAGAAGCTCGCGCACACGCTGGCTGCGGTACTCACGATCTCGTCTCATTGCTCATAACAGCCGAAATAATGAGGCGGGTTCAGAAAGGCACCTAATGACAGTGGGTATTTACAATCTTTGCCTGCTATTCCGATTTGCCGTTGCCTTAGCAACCAACAAAAGATTTGCATAGAGCACTGGTGAATTCTGGACAACTTAACTCTACAACTCCCTCCCCACGGACCGAGCGGGCAGACCATTCGTTCCTATAAAACACCATCAACTGTATACAATCTCCTAGCCACCCAGGCATGTAAACTGCAGAGATTCTGGTACAGTGCTCACAGAAAGGTTTGGGGCACTTGCTTAGTTCAGTGAAAATAATGCAAATTTATCAGTTTCATAACAAAAATCATTACTTCATTGTTTACAAAAAATATATCTCATTAGAAACAAGTAGTAGTTTTAAGTAAAACATTCATTTCAAGTAGTAACAAATTGAAACCCAAATTATAGTTCTAAAAGAGCCATTCTGAGTTAAAAAGTTCATTGCCAAGCAGTCTCATTGGGTGCGTTTTAATTAGCAACACCTCAGCAGTAACATAAAACACCAAACATTTGTGTTTAATGTCCCTTCAGGAGCCAGTGACTACAACTGCAAGTAACAGCAAAATGGTACGAACAGAACTAAACGGGTCTGTCAAAAAACTAACATTTAATAAAAATAAAATGTCTGTCCAGATACGTGAAACACTGCTTGTCAAAGGACTTTTGTTATGAAACCAATAAATCTGAAACATTTTTACTGAATTAAACAAGCATCCCAAGACTTTCTGTGAGCGCTGTGTATCAGCACAGACATCTCTGTACGAAGCAGCTTAAGCAAAGACTGGATGTTGCACTGACCATTATTCTTAATGCATCATCTTTTCTGACATTAAAGCCTCACATTGTTTTATTTATATAAAACCAAAATATTAAGAGATTTCTTGGATATGGAAAAAAGGACTTTTGAACAGCAATGATTAATGGGACATCAGTTTGCATGCATTCTTATGGAATATTAAACACTTTTCAGTATCTTCGCAAAATGCAAAATTTTGACTGAGAGCCATCCTATTGTGCCGATTCAAAAAAAAAAACAAAACGGTAGTGAGTCAGAAAATAAAGGGAAACAAAATACCTCAGATATAGCTTGAAAAATTCAATAAGCTTCTTTAACAAGGAGACACTAACTTGCGAATAACATGAATATGAAAACACTCATAAGTAGGTCTTGGGGTCTGTTACTTGAGGGGGCTGTTCTGATGATATTACGACAATCAGATATTAATACTGAAATATTCAGGAGTTTTACTGCTACCTTAGGGGACTGACCTCAAAAGTGGGAAGAGTGGGGAAATATGTATGAATCTGGCTATAGTTATTCCAAGGGTGAAAAGACGTCGCCCCCGCCCCCGGCCACCCAACCCATCCCGTTTGATTGGCCGAGGCAAAATCGCATGTTATGATTTATGAATAGTCTCGTCTTCACCCAAAGCACAGCAGTGCGCAAAATAAGATGACAATACGGCAATGTGGACGGTTAGATGACTTAAAAGCAGCCTGAGAATAATCCTGTAGCCTCAGGATTTTCAGCGAGAGTCTTGATGGTTGGATGATACCTGAATGCAGAACATGGATGACTATGCATCAAATATCTGAAACCTCCAACCCTGATATTCTTAAGGACAATCAATAGAAGCCCAAGATAGACCTGAATAAATCTGCTTTATTGCTAAACCAAAAATTACATTTCCTACCACTAATAATCATATAAAGTATACATTTGTCGTCAAACTCACTGTATATGCACACAGCACTATTACTGTAGATCTATTTTGCACCAAATATGTCATAAATGCAACAAACATACATAAAAGCTACTGCTAGAAGCGGAAATATTTCATGTGATATCGTGCGTCTTCCAAAGCCATTCAGAAAATCATTCTCCCTTTAATTGGGCCTTTTACTACAAATCAGAATATAGATTCTGCAGAGAAGAAACTGCTTTAAGACACGGGCATTAAAGGAATCCCTTCAGCAATCTAATAAACCTTCAACCAATTAGTCTTTCCGTTCCAGGGCCCTTTATCTCAAGCTAACAGCTAATTAATACCAGACCGCAGGCGATATTTTTGCAGCCCATCTGTGAAAGCTACACATACAGTTTTTTGGTCTTCTTACAACACGGAGTCTCCTAAACAGTGTGGACACTTTCTACCGTAAGTCCGAAACTGCAATTACTTTCAGGGAAGCTATATCTTGTAAGAAAGTACAAGGACATAAGTCTGAAGGTTGTGCATGCGGAGGAGGGCGTTTTATTGACGTCCTTATAATAAACCACAGCCAGAACTTGGCGGTTCAAGTTTAAGAGTCTCATCCCACTTTAATGTGGCGCGAGGATGAGCCGTTGATGACGAGCAATGGAGGTGGACAGGAAGGCAGAGAAGGGTACTGCCCGTTCGAAAGGCACTCTCCGCATACAAGGGAGCAGTGGATATAGTGGGGCAAGGCGTTTTTTCTTCCGATCTTCGATTCCGATGAGCCGCGGTGTATCTCTTCTGTTACTTTTTATGAGTGGAGTCCAAGGTAAAAATCAGAACATCCTCTAAGGTTTTAGCTACTTTGTTTCCAAATTTATTTACATACAGATCAAATGAACTGCATGGAAGAACAAAATCACGAAGGAGAGGTACTATTTAATGACACGATAGTGTCAGTCAGTTTTAATATTCAGTTAGATACGTGTCATGTCGAGTCACACCTGGGAGAAAAGCCAAGACCATGGAGCAACAAGGGCCTTTTACGCCAGGGAAGGGCATGGAAATATTCTCATAAGAAAGAACGTCTCCCCCCCCGTAAGACACAGGCTCATAACCGGATATATATTTCCGTTCACTTTTAAGAAACTTAGACAGCATCGCGAAGGTGGTTATGGCCAGTACGATAAATAAATCTGAGTTGATGTGGTTTTCTTTTTTGTTGTGTAAAATTACTCTACTTCTGAGAACAGAGTGAAAAGACAGCTAGTGTTAAGGTAATTTACAAGCCATTCCAGACCAATTTCTTCAGCCGATGCTTTGTACTCAATACTGCCTTTACAATAAATGTTATAAGATATAGTTATGCTGAGGAAGCGCTTCAGAGGAGAAGGTAAAAATAATAATTTACTCCTTGAGAACATCCATTTACAGATTCCCTGAATAGAGAGACAGCTAGCAGTTATATTTGTGATGCAAATCCCAGTCAAAATTAACTTAGAGGGAGTGGCACGCGCGGCTTGCAGCTGCAGACTGGATCAGACCAGAGTGGCATGGTTCCGTCTTGTCCAGACAGCTGTCTCCTTACCTCACCAAGCAGTTCCAGACACAATCCCCGCTGTAGCTACTTAGCCATTTCCCAACCCAGATTTGTCAGCTTGAAAACAAGCAAGTATTTGTTTACTTCTGCAGATCGGCGTCTCCTAAATTTTAGTACAGCTCACCAAATGTCAGCAGTTGGAAAGCAGGACTTTCTGTGCCTCTGAATGTAGCCAGGCTGTTATAAAGCACAGAGCACCGGTACAGCTTGGGTTTCTGTTCAACTTCCAGGCAGGAAAACAGCAAATGAATCAGCTGCTTGGACCCTACAGAAATGGCTCATTTTATGTGCTTGAGCGGACAATATTTAACATTAGAATGAATCGTGTTTGTTCACTGAACAAAGTGTCTTCTATATACAATTCTTGACTTAAAATCAATAGGAGAGCAGCTTCTGGATTTGGCTGCCTTGCGACCAATTTGCTGACAGCATCACAGAACTTACATGCAATTAAAACCCATCAGGTGAGTCAAACTTGTGCAACGTTACCAGCTTGAGTATCAGTTGCACCGAAAAGCACCCGGGCGGCATAAAAAGAAGCGGATTCGAATACGAAAAATCGACAGAGAGAATGTGACAGACACAGACTGTCTGCGTGCACAGTCACCCTGGCACTAACTGACACTAACTGGCCTACTTTGTGCACTCCAACTGTACAGCGTAGGTACATGTCAACTGCAGTGGGTGTCGGTCTGTCACGGTGAGAGAGAAGCACAATGTGAACAGTACATTCAGCTGCACACTGACATGGCTCACATGCTAACTGCGGCTATTGCGCTAATTATGCAATTCATCGGATTCCATAATTAACGCCAATTTATTGTCAGGGTGGAGTGGAAAGTATTACATATTAGTTATACGGTAAATAATGAAGCAATTTCTGCTTTGTGGCACAAGGCAAACAGGGCGCAAACTCATAACCGAAAAGACTGGTTTCGTATATAATGCGGAATGTTTGCGTAACACGTGTCGAGCTGTTTGGAGAGACAGAGTGAAGATCACACCTACCTCTTTTTGTTTTTTGCTGGCTTCACGCCTGGCAGCCCTCTCCTTCAGCCTTTTAGCCTGGGAATTGCAGAGAGAGAGAGAGAGAAAATAAATCTTAATTAGTAATTTTGACAGTAATAATTCTGTAGCCTTTGCAAGGCCTAACTGAAGGCAGCACATGTACAGCATTCACTATGTACTCCCATCCCAGGCAGGGCTGCGATTGGACACCATGAAAGCTTTAAATCACGTGATTGGCCACCGGAGAGTGGGGGACACACCAGGCTCCGGACAGAAGAGGCGAACCCACCAAGGTGTCAACTGTAAACAAGGAGAAGAATTGGGATGTGTGCACTGTACATAAATCACAGAATGAGAGGACAGGGCCAGCTTTGGCAGGAGAGGGGATTTAGAGAAGAGGGAAGCCAAATCAGGCCAGACTGCTCTGCAGCAACGAACGAGGGGGAATGGAGCTAAGTGTTGGATGCGGGAGGACAGACACCGCTAATGACGGTAACGGGGGAGGGCGGTGGTGTCGGGGCGGAGGCCAGCTACAGCATAATAATGAGGGGGCACTCAAGACAGCGCCCCCCCCACGCCGCAGAATGCCAGGAGAGTCCTTTGCTGACTAGCTAATCCAGCCTGGCTTTGAACAAGCGCGTGGCATCTCTCGCAGGTATCCGTCAGAGAGCAGCGCCAACCTCAAAGCGGCTGGCAGCCGTCGTTCATTTTCATTTCGTTGTGCTGAATGCTACGGTCCGTGCCTCGCAAGACGTTTAAGAAGACCTTACGTTTCTCCCTAGCTACCACAAGGGTCAAACAGGCAAAGCTGGGCGTGCTGAGGAGAGGAGGGGTTTTGGGGAACCAAAGCTGTGGTAGCTATCAGTATGCTGGCATCCAGAGAGAGGGCATGAAGCGGTGTTTCCTGAAGCAGCATCATCTTCCATCCTGTATGGGTTCCAGAACAAAGTGTAGATGTGTGATGGGTAAAGAGGTACGTGACAAATCCTTCATTTGCAATCCGCACAAGACAGACAACTGGTACATTGGAATTCTTCTATCCTAACTTGTTCTCCATAGCTTGGGGGTCACAGCACAGGGTCAGCCATCGTGCGGCAACCCTGGAGCTGGGGGGTTAAGGGCTTTTTTCACGGGCCTGGGGTCATGTGACTATTCTCCCAAGGACTTCCGATCACAGGCACAAAGACTTAGCCCGCTGAACCACTCACCGCATTCGCAAAATGACCTGTACGCAGGTAATTTCTTCAGTATGTGACGACATTCGCTATATGACCTGTACGCAGGTAATTTCTTCAGTATGTGACGACATTCGCTATATGACCTGTACGCAG
>JAODLD010000044.1:8918389-8935690 GCA_026781065.1 Mormyrops boulengeri | reverse complement strand
TACGCAGGTAATTTCTTCAGTATGTGACGACATTCGCTATATGACCTGTACGCAGGTAATTTCTTCAGTATGTGACGGTATCCGCTATATGACCTGTACGCAGGTAATTTCTTCAGTATATGACGGTATCCGCTATATGACCTGTACGCAGGTCATTTCTTTGGTACATGACGGCATTCACTATATGACATTTCTTCGGTATATGACGGGATTCGCTATATGACCTGCATACAGGTCATTTCTTCGGTATACGACAGCATTCGCTATATAACCTGTATGCAAGTCAGTGCATCACCTCATAGCATAAAACAGATGTATTCAGTCCTTCAGTTCCTAGGAATCCATGACAAACAGATGTCACAGCAGAATGGTGCTTATAGAGCAGATCTATTGTGCTATATGTTCCAGATACAGCCGACTTATTTGATAAAACACCCTTATTTATAACGCCGGTCCAGGACGATGCTCTATTCTATGTGACCTTCGACGCACTGCTGAACCCAGTAATCAATGACAATACAGCTCACCGGATTTCATTAAATTTAGTTTCATGTAACTGACATCTAGTATTTGCCCAATTCAAACCCTTGAGTTTAGTTCTCTGTGAAACTGATAAACTGATCCTTAATTAAATCGCAGAGCTTTTATCTTCCATACCCACTTGTCCTTTGCATGGTCACACAGGTCCGGAGTCTATCCCAGAAGCTACAGGCATAAGGCAGGGAATAGCCCAGGATGGGGTGCCAACCCATCGCAGGGCGCAGACACACACACACACTTAATTAGAAGAGACTCCTATTGGCCTTAAAGGAAAAAAAAAATGTTGGTTAAATTCTAAATACATTTAATTGAAAAAATGAGCCTCATTAAAGCACCACATTTGGTTGCTTTACTGAATTTGTCCAAACTTGCAGCTACGCACGTTTTCTTTGAGTACACACTTATCTGTATGCTACATTCTTCACAAGTTACTTTTAATCGAAGATGACTTTTAACTGCAGACTGCGGTGGAGAAAAAAAACAATGGCTTTTAAATCTGTTTTAATTGTGTTTTGTGAGTCCTCATCTCAGAAAATCAATTAAAAGCGTGCGTTTCCAAATAAATCATTCCCGCTTGACTAGACTGCTAAAATATCTTATCAGCTGTGCACTCTCAGCACCAGCTGCGTACCTCTCCGCGTAGATCTAACGAACTGCTGCTGCGGTGAGGCACTGGTCCCAGTGCGGCGTTGGGCCGGCATTGCTGGCATATTGCCAGCCTCAGCTTTGTCGGCGTTGGTCAGCTGACTGGAGTGAGATTTTCAATTTGAGACAAGTCTGCACACACATGCACACGCATTTACACGTATGTAAGAGTTTTAGTCCCTTGTAAATAATCCATAAGGTTTACGAACTACCCCAGAGCTTTTGATGTAGCTAATTTTAGGTTTATAGTGGAATAATATAGATTTGTCGTAAGATTTCTTGTGTGTGAGAGTTTGAACGTGAGAGTCAATGTAGGTGCATGAGTCCTGGTGACACTGCAGCCTGACCAGTCACCCCCCCCTTTGCAGTCCTGCCCTTCCACAATACATCTCACCAATACCATAACATTTTTTGCCTTTTTTTACTTCTCCAAGATGGCACACTAACTGCCACGACTGTAAAACATCAACATCAGTATCAATATAAACATAAACATTCTTCTCATGGTTACAATGAAATCTATGGATGCGTCACTTAATGATCTAATGAACCGTTTATTCCATTTTGGGTCTGAAGTCGCTCAGATTTTGCAGTAAGAAAATGTGGATTTCTTTTTCCTAGCAGCACGAAATCAAGCTGATTTCAGCTTTTGGATGAATGGAAGATAAAGTGCACCTTGAAATGAGGATAGAAATGTACCTTCAAAAATGCCCCACCTCATTAAAAACTAGGGGGGCTAAAAAGCTAACGCCGATGCGGTTACCAAATTTACCGATAAGAAATAGTTGTTCTTCCTATACTGCACTAATTGTGTCTTAATACCTGCTGAAATTTACAGTGTGTGTGCAAATCTTTTATTACTTTGTTTTGTAGGCATGCTCAAAAGAAAGCTTTCAAAAAAGCACTTCTCTGGATTTTGTAAGCAATAAAGCTTCTTAACGTTCCATTTTAGCTATAATCCATATAGCAGAACATGTCCAAATTTATTACGAAATGGTGAACCAAGATTAAAAAATAATTTAATCTAAACCTGTCAGATTCATTTCTTAATTTCAAGGCTTGATGTGTTTTTTTTATATCTATACTCATTTTTTCCTTGTAATGAGCCTGGGAATTAAGGTCAGCCTGCTTGAAGCAACTGGTCCGTCTGAATATTCATCAGCTGATTCCAAGTGACGCTGTGTCTCACTCTAATTTGCTCTAAGTTTCTTTCTTAACCAGCTTAATTTATGTGCGAGCTTTCATCTTTGAGATGACGGCTTGCTTATCAACGCTCTGCAGCTCCACACAGACATTGCTTGGTATCAAAGCATTTTTTGTGATCTTTATTCTGCTTTAGTCCACCAGCTGCACAAACATGGTAAACACTGAGGGCCGCGCCTTCATACTTTCGGGAGGCCTGTCTGCCCACAAGATTGGACAGACAGCCGCTTAGCTAAACCCCCCAAAACCACGGTGGGAAGGAGTTCTCCTGTTGATTGGGCGTGGGGTCAAATTCCCCAAAGTCACAAAGACCTGAAAGGCGGCGAGAATCGTACTGTCGTGCCTCAGAACTTTACCACACGTACACTTCCTGAAAGTGACTGCTGGAGACAAGTTACTGGAGAACTAGCTTTGATTTTTTTTTTTTTGCACAAGCAGGTTTTTTTGGGCCAATACAACCATCTGTCTGAGTTCTCCATGCTGCGCTGAAGCCATCTCCAAATGCCTGACAAGAATAGTGGATGAGGTTTTTTTTTAGCACACCAAACTGATCTTCAGCACCTGTTCGTCAGAAACCTTTCTGGAAAGTCAGCGCTGATGGAAGGTCTTTCTCCACCTCCTTACTTCTGCTGCAAATCAAATGTCAGGCTCTGATCTACCCTTGTAACAGGCGTCATCCTCAAACGGCATCTCAAGTAACTCTGGAAATTTTTCCCCACAAATTTTTATTCTATGATTTTAATCAACATACCCAAAACGAGTTAATGTGACTGCATGCTAATTAATCGCAACTGTATGTAAGCCTGATAAAGTTAAAGAGATTTTTAATACAGAAAGAGCTAAGATTAAAAAAAAATATATATTAACAAACAAACAGTTCTGCTTGGAAAGTCAGACAAAATATTTATAAAAAAAACATTGCTTGTTCTTATTTATGTGGGAAAACTATCAAATGGTCTTTTATCAGTCTCAGCATGTGCAGATTGAGGACCTGCTGCACTACCTGGCACGCTGTGAAGATCTCGGCAATCTGCACAGCTAACCCTTGAAAGACAGACAGCGTTAAAGGGAACAAGGAGATCCAAGTAGCTCTTGACATCTCGAAAAGGATTTGACCTTTGGTTCATGTAGATTGCCGGACGCAAACCTCAACATGCACCCAGAGTCACGTAAGGGTCGGGCATCAGAGCTGCCTGATCCACTTCTGTTTGAAAAACATGAATCTACGCGTAACATGGAGAAAAAAGTCTGTCTAGTGTATACAAGTCTGTCAGGACTGCGGATAAATTGTTGATAAGTGCTAGGTAGAGATTGTGGTCAATGGCCCAGCACCTCAATCGCCATCCATTACAAAGTCGTGCAAAACAGGCAGTCCACTCGACCCAGAGTTTGTTGACATTTTGGAGCAATCCCAAGTTGTACCATTTGGAATATTTTCCCAGGTCCATCTTGCAAACAAATGGCAAATTCTCCCAGGCTTGGGTGGCGCTCATGATAACTGCTTGAGGTAACCATAAAATCAGAAATGGATTCGGCTGTCACCTCATCGCAATCATATATTCTCACACAAATCCATCCGTGTTAGTCAAAGGCGGCAGCTGAGAGTGCCAATCAAAAACAAAACAAAACAAACAGCCATATTGTTTTCAGAAAGCTTTCTTCTCCAGTGGTGGGAAATGGGATGCAACGTCAAGATACACGTGTCGGAACACATGTGAGTTCCCTTCCATGTGCAGCAATTCTGCTGTCAGGGGACATAGAAGCCAGCTGGCTCATTTTCACAAGATCTTAAAGAATGACGGCTTCATGAAGCACTAGCTGAAGCTAGACAGATACCGCTGCATTGTGGGATAGCGCATCCGTTGCTGCTTGATGTTAAGTCAAGGGGGTAGCGGCAGATTTCACCGAAGCCGAGGCAGATCCGGCAGAGGCTGGTAAGTCGCTGCGGCTAAGGGTGTCTGCCAAACGGCATAAATGTGAATGTAAATGGTAATGCCCGGCACCGCTAAAACGGAGGTGCTCCATCCCTTCGGTGTGTTTGGCTGAAGCCACTAGGCCCATATGCAAAACAGGGTAGTATTACATTTGGCACACTGTGGAACTTTTTCCTTCGCATGCCAGAATTTGCATCGGTCCCTGACTAAGCAGCCATCATTAGATCAGCATTACCGGACCCGTCCGTCTGAAAAAGTCTCACATTAGCTGAGCCCCGTGCCAAGGGCCAACTACGCCCACGAGTGACATCAATGACCGCCTGGCACTTCCATTAGGGCTGGGGGGTCACTGCACATATTTGTTAGAGCCTAATATATTAAACATTGACCTTTTCATCATGAACTCATGTGTGAGTGATGCAATTAGATGAATGCCAATGATCCCCCCCTCAAAAAAAAACATCCTGAGTCACATTTTCTGGTCTCGAAAACACCACTGGAAGCATTTTCTGCCATTTTCTAGCATTTTCAGGACAGTGAAGACAGAATCATGCCATCCAAGAAAACTGGGATACTGGGTGTGCTTGACCACAACATTAATGATGAACAAACACACTCACGAGCTGAAGGGTAACACGGAGATTTCATTGACTATTCTAGCATTTGCCCTCTCCTCAGTCATCCATTCATGTCGCACTGGTGCCTCGAGTCTGAATCTGTCACAGAATCCAATGGAGCCTCCTGGTCATTACGCCAAAAAATCTTTAGGACTCTTGATAAAGAAGAAAAATAAAATAAAACACGCCCATATGGTTTGTGGTGGTAGGGAAGGCCTCAGTAGGGCATGATAACAGCATGGTGATGCAATGAGAGATTAAGTAAATCTGCTCAATGACCGATTTAGCATTATAACTACACACACACTCTCTCTCCACCATGCCTCCGGGGGGGGGGGGGGGGGGCGCCCCCCCCCCCACCAGGAGCTCACCCATAATATTGACCAGTCATTGGGTTATTTCGGGAAATAAAAACTGACTATCATTTCATTTGAACAGTTATTTCAGAACAAAATTATTTAACTTCTTCAATTAGTTTTCTTCGCAATTTTGACACTTGAATCCCCATTTTCACAAATCTGTTTTTTGTGACATTTTAATATTCACTGGTCATTCAATTCTTTTACAAATGATATCTACAAAATGTAAAAATGACTTCCAATTTAGATGCCATTTAACTTGGTTATGGAAATTATCCAGTTATCAAAGTAATTTCAAACACTATAGGGCAGAGTTGAATTTTGATTTTATTTTATTTTTTCTGGACCTGGAGGAAAACTTAGAGGAGTACATAATGACTACAATGAAGAAGAATTATGACCTTTCATGGAGAAATGGTAGAGACTAGTTCACAAAGCATTATTTTCTTGTTATTTTATTGTACCTACAGTGTATAATTACTGCTTAAATGGGTATGCAAATTACCCACCTGCTTTGCAAACAATTCACTTTGGCACGCTCGTAACAAATAAACTAGAGTGCCTCATAGACCTATTATATTTTTTGGCATAACTAGGCATTTGGTGGAATTGTTTATTTTATTTGTTTTAATTGTCAAATTATTTACTTCTGTGTTTATTTGTGAGCATATTAGATTTCAATGGTAAAAATATACAGGAAAGTTTTTTCTCAGTGTAGGTTGGCAGTCTTGAAAAACGTTCCATCTTTATAAAATTAGTATCTGATTATATTATTGATTCTATTTGACAAACTCACAGCACCCCTCCCTGGTAAAACTTGAATCAGGGTACACTACCTTTGGGTCTTCTAGCTTGTCCATGCTTCATCCATCTATCCATCCATTTTCTGCCACTGATCCATGTCCAGGTTTGAGGGGCAGCAGTCTAAGCAGAGGTCCTCAGACCTCTCTCTCCTCAGCCACCCCCTCCAGTTCCTCTGAAAGGATACCAAGGCATTTCCAGGCCAGGCAAGAGAGGTCATTTCTCCAGCATGTCCTGGATCTGCTCCAGGGTCTCCTCCCGGTTGGACATGCCCAAAGCATCTGGGGAGTCTTCCAGGAGGCATCATAGACAGGTGCTGGAATCACCTCAGCGGGTTCCTTTCGATGAAGAGGAGCAGCGGCTGTACTATAAGCCCCTCCTGAATGTCTGAGCTCCTCACCCTCTCTAATGTTGAGCCCAGACACCCTGCGGAGGAAGCGCATTTCTGCCACTCATTCTTTTGGTCACTACGCAGAGCTTACAGGCCCATGACCATAAGTGAGGGTAGGAACATAGATTTACCAGTAAATTGAACACTTCGCTTTCCGAATGAGGTCCCTCTTCATCATGACAGACAGTACAATGTTTGCATAATTGCTGAGGCTGTACTGATCCGTCTGTCAGTCACCCGTTCCATTCATCCCTCACTCGTAAACAAGTACCTGAGATACTTAAACTCCTCCACTTGAGGCAGTAACTCAAACCTAGTCTGGAGGGGGCAATCTGTCCTTTTCTGCTTGAGAACCTTGGTCTCCAACTTAGAGGTGCTGATTCTCATCCCAGTTGCTTCACACTTGGCTGCAAACCTTCCCAGTGCATGTTCCAAGTCACAGCTCGATGAAACCAACAGACCACATCATCTGCAAAATGCAGAGATAAGATCCCGAGGTCACTGAACTGGACACCTTCCACCCCTTGACTGTGCCTAGAAATGTTATCCATAAAAATTATGAACAGAAGCAGTGACAAAGAGCAGTGCTGGCAGAATCCAACACCCACCAGAAACAGTTATGATTTTCTACTCGCAATGTGAGCCAAACTCTTGCTCCAGTTATACAGGAACTTAACGGCCTTTAACAGTCCGTCCGGCTGCCCATATTCCAGAAGCAAGTCCACCAAACACATACAGACTGGTTGGGCAAATTTCCACAAACACTCTATCAATCTCTAGCACCTTACCACTGAAGAATTTCAGCAACCTCAGCCGTAGTGATGGATGGGTCCTCCTCCAATTTTCCACTTCTATTTCCTCCAAGGAAGGTTTGCCAGTGGGATTCCAGAGGTCTTGAAGTACTCCTTTAACTGTCTTAGTATATTTCCAGTTGAGGTCAATAGCACTCTATCCCCGGCTGTAAACAGTATGGAAAAAGCCCTGCATCTCCATCCGGAGTAGCCTGTCAGCTTGCCAGAATCTCTTTGAGGCTGACCAAAAATCATTTTCCATAATATTTCACCAAATGCCTCCCACTCTTGAGTTTTTGCTCCAACAATTGCTAAAGCCACACTCAGCTTGGCCTGTCGGTACCTATCAGCTGCCACCAGAATCCCACATACTTACCGAGCTCAGAAGGCCTACTTCCTTCTTCATCTTGACAGCTCCCTTTACTGCTGGTATCCACCAACAGGTTTGGGGGTTGACGTCATGACAGAATCCCATAACTTTACAGCCACAGCTCTGCACAGCTGCCTCAGCAATGGAGGCACAAAACATAGCCCACTCTGAATCAATGTCTCCATCCTCCCTTGGAATGTAAAAGAAATTCTACCAGAGGTGCAAGTTGTAGATATTCTGGACAGGGGCCTCTGCCAGACGCTCCCAACAGACCCCAATATACATTTGGGTGTACCAGGTCTGTCGGCATTTTCCTTCGCCATCTGATCCAACTCGCCACCAGATTGTGATCAGGTGACAGCTCAGGTCCTCTCTTCACCCGAGTGTCCATGACATGCGGTCACAGATCTTATGATGTGACTACAATATCGATCATCAAGCTATGATCTAATGTATTCTGGTGCCAGGTGCCCATATGAACACCCCTATGCTCGAACTATCTGGTGGCTAGCAGAGATGTCCAAGAACAACGCACTATTTGAGTTCAGATTGAGCAGGCCCTTTCACCCAGTCTTCCAGACTTCATTGTTGTTACCCGTGGGACCATTACATTTCCCCTGTAAAACATTAGAGACCCCAAAGGGATTGCCTTCCAGCACCCCACTCAAGGTCTCCAAGAAGGCCAAGTATTCTGAGCTGATGTTCGGTGGATAGGCATGACAACAGTCAAAGCCCATCCCATGACTGGAGGTCGAAGGAGAAGTCCCTCTTATTCACGGAGATGAACTCCAACGTACTGGCTCCAAGGGCACATCCAGAATGGAATAGAATCTAGCTGCTCTCCATGAGTTTGGTACCAGAGCCTATGTTGTGCGTTCAGGTGAGCCAAACTATAACTATACAGTATCTCTATACCTCTCACACTGGTTCAAATTCCTTAGGTTGCATGTTGCTTTAATGCCCGCTTCCTTGTTTACTGGAGAGGCAGTGGTGAACCTGACTTTGACTTTCTCAAACTTAGCTACTAATGACAGCAGGACAGTAAAGGCCTTCTACATAAGCACACAGTAAGATTATTTTGCATCCCAGTTGGAAGTAAGAAGTAACTAAAAACTAAAAACGTCTTAAAGATGAAGATACTTATTTGGATAATAAAATATAAATGATTTCTGTTATTTTCATATTTACTTTTTGCATACATGCATTCTGTGTTGTGTTTCCACCATCACTTCATGATGTAATCTCATGTTTGCAGAATTCTTTTAAGAAATTAAAAGTAGCAACTTTAACGTGTGCAAAGAGCTTATAGGTTGTGTACATTTTGTATTTTAAAAAATCATTTCATCTAAATAATGCTGCATATTAAAAGTGGGTTTCTTTTTCCTTTTAATTTTTCCATTTATGCCTACAAACATATCTAATGACTTGAAACATGTCTGACACCTGTTTTTGGTGAACTAAAACCCATTAGTGTCAAAAAGACACCTTATTAATTAAACATATTTATATGGGTTTTGTTTTGCATGCACCTGCTTTAGAATATTCATTAAAAGTGCATTGGCTTTATTTATTTTGGTGTAGACCTGGCCAGGTATGTCGGTCGGTTGTATGATTGGAATGGAAGATGCCGTATCACATTCCCGGCCGTTTTCAGATCTAAGCTGCAGATGACAGTTCTGCATCAACCCAAGGGTCGGTAATGAACTATGGCTTTCACATTCCAATTCAGACAGGTCACGAAACCGTGTAATTGTCATTGATCGTAAATGTGGAGACTAGAGAATCTGTGGAAAATACTGCTTGTTGCTGTATTTCAATATGCAAACCTCTTTCAGGTCAAATAATAAAAGTTTATTATCTAAAGTTTAAAATGAAATTTGCTCTTAACAAGAATTCATTTTCAGACCAGCAACTTTGAATTTATCGTTAGATTCTAGTAATACGAAAATCTCCCACTATAATTTGTAATTGATATTATAACATCATGAATAAATGTTTTAATTTAGCTACTGCCCATTTACAATCGGTGTGCGCGCTCTTGTCAGTGTTTTTGGTGGCGGCTTATTACTTATATAGCTGACAATTACTAATATGTAATAGTAATGTTATAATGCTACAAAATGACCATTTGTTTCTCATGACTGAAGTACATTTTAGACAATTATATTTGGGTCTTAATCGGTAATGATGCATATTTAATATGCTGATACACAGAATCACATCAATCTTTCTTCATATTTATATTATTAAATAATTTCAGTTTTAACCCACAGAATAATTTCTTAGTTTATATGTATGGATTACAGTTCTTCCTCTGCCCGTTTCCAAGATGATTACTCCAACAAACATGTTCTCGGAATGAAACACAAAATGGACATAATGAGGTAATGTGATTGTTGCAGGAAATATCTTCTGTAATACCTGTAAGGATTCCTCTTAAAATAAATGATAAATTTGTCTTACACCAGTTGTTTACAAGTAAAGAAAAAAGTGTTTTCCTGCAACTTATATCTGACGTGTCAAATGAATGGGTTATGACCTCAGCCAGGGCAATAAAAGCATCCAGTAAAACAGCCCAGGATTGAATAACGTGCCACATTGTGATTAGTGACATTCTACAGCCAGTTACACGCGACCGCCATGTCACTGCCATCCTAACTTTTTAGTTAAACGTGGAGATGCAGTTTTACCATTTCACGCTAGTTTATACAGAAATTTCTGGCACTGTTTTCAATTAAAGGGCACTCGCAAGGATTGATTTTGCACAAATTTGTAACTGTTATACAAGATTGGATTTGGACATGCACGGCTGTATTCTTTGAGTACAGACGACTGTAACTGAACCCTCTATTTCCTCACTCTAATACTACATAATAGAATTTATGGTCAAAGTCTAACTGATGGGAAAAAATGAATTTAAATTAAAATGGCTGTACGTCACCTTCAGGTAATTGGAGATGTTGTGCAGAGGTAATACAGTGTATCTTCCTATTTGCTTTTGGGTTACTGATATTTGAATACTGATGTCACTAGTTCATGTGATACTGGAAAGCAGTTTCTGTCATGTCCAAGGTTTCTGAAGAATTTGGAGCTCAAAGGAAGAGAATTTCAATTTGAATGCTTTACACTGGTAATGGCCGGCCATCATAGTGTAATCCTTTTTCCTTGCTATTAAAGTAAAAAAGTATTTTTAAAAAAAAAACAATATTAGCTTATTTGGTTTTTTACCACCATATTAATTGGGTGAGGACTTAGTTTATCAGCTTTTAAAAGCTGCTTGGCCTATTCTGGAAGCAGTCGGAGAGGTTAAGTGCAAGAGGTATACAAATTTCTGTCATTTAGAATGCAGAATGGAGTCCGTCAGGGCCCCAGCCGCGCGTGCCGCGGAAGTGTAGCTGTGCTGCTGCTAATCCTGTTATCTGTGTCTCTGAAGCGGGCCCCCTTGTGACTTGGCCATGGGAATTTTCAGCCGCTTCAGTCCCCCCCCCCCGTAGTCCTTTCCGCTCGCTCCAGCCAGCCCAGGGACTTAAAGGGTGGTCTTGGCATAGCCTAACACAGAATCTGGCATTGCATTCCTAGTGAATCTTTCATTTTTTAATTAAATCAAAACACTTTGTGTCGCGGGCTCATGCACCTCAGTATGCCCTGGCCAGGGTGGCATACATTTTAATGTAACCAGCATTATACTTTGAATGAACCACATTGATTAGAGTGGCGTATAGAATAGGGGCATATCGTAGATTTGTGTGAACATCAGTGTCAGGAAATTTGTATTTCAAGGTTACTGACATTATCTAGGAGGAGAAAATACTCCTTTGAACTTTGATTGTGCACCTTAGCATTCCATAAAGTTGTAAATGAAAAAGGATAATGGGACATATATAGCGATTATTCATAGAAAATATGTTGAAATGTTTTTTTTCAGTTTAAATATTGGTATTAGGTGTCTAAGAGGAGCTACTTTCCCCCACCTTGTTAGCTGGCCCCCTTTTGTTAATGTGGAAAGTGAGTGACTAACAGCCAACTGGTCCTTACTCAGTGTATTTGAACTTGAATAATTGACATCCTGCTTTGTCTTCTCCCCTTCCCTAATCCTTATTATCAGCAGCCAGTCGGATCTGCAGCTAGGTCAGGAACGAGTCTTAAGTCCATTGGCATCAATTTGCAATGCTAATGATATCATCGCTATAGAAGAATAATTGGCCCCTAAGTACTGTGTTAAATGAACCACTTTGTAGCGTCCATAAAATACCCTTTTTGTCTTTGCAAAAGACACTTTACAGAAGCTTGTAAAGCTCTTCAAAGTTTACCACCTTTCAGGCATAGCTGACACATTCCACCCAAGATAAATCATCGCCCATTCAACTTTCAATGTTATACCAAGACAAAGGGCACATGGACAGCCAGACCCTGACCCTTCCACTAATCAAAAATTACATAGGTGGTAGTTAGGTAGCTTTTCCTTTGTTGAAGAGCACTTGACTCTTTCACAAAAGGCCTATTTTCCATCCATCCTCATTCATTATGCATTAGCAAAGCAGGTCAAGGGTTCTGTGCTGTCTAAAAAAAAAAGGTTAAACTGGCTAGTTGCCAAACCAGCACACACTTAGGAAAAACAAAATGTACAGATATATTAAGTACTACTGCGGTGAACAAATTAATTTTCAGATTCAGTGATGAAGAAAAAGGGGTGTTTAAGGTCGCAATCATCGGATAATTTTAATAGCAAAGTTTCAGATCGTTTATTCGCATATTCATTATTTCTTATCTGAACACCGCAAACAGCTTGTAAAGTTCTGCTTAAAGGTTGTAAATATTCAAACACAAAAACCCATTTTGTGAAATAAATGTGCATTTTAAAAACAAATGACAAAGAAATTCCTGCTGTATATTTACTATTTCATGTTAAATGTCCTTCAGCATCAGTTAGAATTTAGGATAGTGTCTGCATCACAGTATACCAAAGGCAGAACCAGTGATAGAATTATTATGTGATGTAAAAAAACGTAGACACAGCTAATGGCTAATTAACAGGTGCCTCACCATATTAATTGAAATCAGCCTACCTAAATAAGGTACAGAGAGCATAAAATTGAATCTCTGCTGTGTAGATAGGAACCACTGAGATTTTCTGTCTTAATTTGTTCTCTTTGAAAAGTACTTCAAGTGCATCCATATTCACACAAAGAAGAAAACATATGTGAATTATTCATGTTCAGGTCTTCACTGGAGATTCTTAAAGTTCTTTTTTTATATTTTTCTTCCATTGGTATAGATTCCGCGAGGCCATACCTGCTACAGCTTTCTTCAGTTTGGATTCATGCATCATAAAAGCCTTGTGTTCTTTGATATTATCAAAAAGTCCTTCTCAATAACTGCTTTAATAAATCATTGTTTTTTTCCTGAATAAATCCATTTTTTTCTTTGGACCAGAAGACTAGGTTGCGCAAGGTGACTTTTAAGTTTTTAAAGACCATTTTTCCTTCTGCACAAATGTATCAAAAAATGTGATATTTTTTAAATTTGAAAAATAGTTTGTGTATCGCTCTGGGCGAACTGGTTCCAGTCCTCGTGCCACAGAACGAGATGAGGCGCCTGTCGCTGAACCCTGATGCCTTCTCATCCTGCAGGAGGTAATGCAAATGGAGAAGCAGTTGGGCGGCCGGCTGATTGATGAGCCTCAGGTCCTTCTCTTCAAAGACAGCTACCACAACCTACGCCTGTCCATTCACGATATGCCCCGAGCCCACTGGAGGAGCAAACTGATGGCTGGATATCAGGTGACTTATTCATGCAGAAGTGTTTACACGGCATCTCAGTTTCTTCACTATTCTCACCACATTTTGACTTTCCTAGTATTGGTGTAGATAAACAGTGATCCACACTCTGTTTGTGATTCAGGTAGTGAGCATCCCTACTCCTTCAATGAGTGCATCTAATACAATGGAATGACATAGTTGAATAGGAGTGAAAAAAACAGAGAATGCAAACCCCACTTTAAAATTACCAGTCATCATATTTTTCATGCCTCCTGGAGGGGGTCGCAGTGGCAGTCCCTGATAGCTGGAACAAACCCTCTGGTCCCCCTCTGTAAAATTGGGATCACCACCCCATTTTACCTCTCAGAAGTACTTTACCTGCTTTCCATGCAACATTGAAGATGCACATCAGCCAAGTCACCCCAGCAACATTCAGTGCTTTCATCTAGACAGATTTCATATACCCCTGCAGCCTTCCAGCTACGGAGACCTGCAACCACCATAGCAACGTCAGCTGCAGTGGTCAACTTTCATCCAATAGAATTTCCCAAAGCTGCTCCTTGGTGTGAGGCATATCCACCAGGTTAAGGAGTTCTTCAAAGTGTTCTTTCCACTGCTCACCAACATCTCCAGAGTTGCTCAGCACTTCACCACCCCAGCTGAGCACAGGCTGAGTAAGATCCAGCTCCCCCCTCCCCAGAAGTAATCTCTGCATGGCTTCTCCAAACTCGTCCCATGCACCAGCTTTTGCCTCCATGACTGCCTTTGCTCAGTCTTTCTGGCCTGTTGACATCCTTCAGCTGTCTCAAGAGACCCCTATGCAAGGATTGCACTGTCAGCTTCCTTCTTCAGCTTGACAGCTTCTCTCACCAAAGGTGTCCATCGGTGGGTCCTAGGGTAACAGCCATGACAGATACCCACTGCCCACCAGCTACGACTCTTTGCAGTTACTGCAACAATTGAGGCCTTGAACATGGTCCATTCATACTTAATGTCACTGACCTCACTTGACACACAGATGAAGTTTTTCCAGAGATGTGAGGTGAATTGATCTTGCATGGAAGTTTAAGTCAGAGCAGTCCCCTTCCTAGAAATCCCTGACTTGGTTGGGGTGTCTTTACCCATCTAGCCTCCTCCCCATTCCCCACAACTACAAAGTCAGTCATTAACCTTTAGCCTGGGGTGCCCTGTTACCATGCACACTAATGAACATTCTTGTTCAACCATAGTGCTTGTACTGAACAACCCAACACTTTCACAGAAAGCAATTAACAACTCACCACTCAAGGTTTGATCTAGGAGGACACCCTTCCAGAAATTTCCATTTTTCCACTCTTAATCATTGAAGTCTCCCAGTGAGACCACATAGTCCATAGATGGTACCCTTTCAAGCACCTTACCCATGTTCTCAAGAAGATTTTGTACTCAAAACTGCTGTTTGGTACAAATGTGCACCTACAAATCACATAGAAGAAACCTTCTTATCCACTCGAACTCAAACTGCACATCCCTCACCCTGGAACTTGTAAGGAGAAGCACAGGGATAACCACTCGAAGGTCAAGATCCTTGGAGAAAACCACTTAAAATGTTGCCCAGTGACTTAAAACTGTTGCCATAAGTAAATGCAAGCAAGTGCAATCAAATCAAACACTATGTGTGATTCCATTCTCCTTAAAAATATACAGTATTAAAAAGCAAACCGGTACTTTACGCAATCAGAAGCAATAAACAGGGAAAGACACAAACTATTTCATGTTCCCATCATGCTCTGCCATACTTCACATACTGAGAGCAAACGAACAAAGGCAAAACAACTTCCTGCTTCCATTATCCACAGTAACTACAAAATAAGAGTTCACGTGTAAGAACATGCAAATAGCAAAATAATATAGCTTATAGTTTTGGGCATTTTTTTAACCAGTTCCATTCTCTGTATAACAGTACCAGTTCATTAACGAAGGCAGAACCCAGTTAGAGCATTAGAATTTTTCAGTGACATCGAGTCTGTTTTGCATTTTTTTTTACAGACCAAGTGTATGTGTATATATTAGGGGTTTTCTTCAACCTGAAGGTTACCTTACAAAGTTGTCACCAGGCATCTGATTAGGTGCTGGCAAAAATGTTGCCTATGAAGCACCTGACTGTACTTCCTTTGTATTGGTAATACGATAATGTGCGGTGCAGCAAAATTTTCTCTTTAGCTTAAACGAATGTTTCAGTCCTGTAATACTCCACAGACTCACACTCCAGAAATAAAAATGAAGAAAAATGACCCCCACACCAAATACAGGGCTGGCAGTTTATTTTTTTCCCTGATCCCCCATTTTTGGACGCACTAGTAAAATCACACAAATTGAAATGGCCAGGTGGGCTGGAGGACACAGATAGGAGACCTTTGGGACCCACGAGAAGCTCTGTAATCCCGCTGGAGCAAACGACCAGCAGGACCAATGAGGCGGCAGCACGATGCTCACAGCACGCCAGCAGTCGCCCTGGGATGCCTGGCGTCCCTCTGGAAGTGTTATTTCCCTGCTAGAAGAGCAAACAAACAGGGCTTCTCGTATTCCTGCAGCTTGGAGACTGTTCCCCTTCTAACACGCTGTTGTCTTTAGACCTGTGCAACAGCTCCCCCTTTTGGCCACAACAGAGTCTCCACGTTGACTCAGCTGGCTGTATTCCCTTATTTTCTGCAGCTCCCTGGCGGATTCTCTCAGAGATCTTCACAACAAAGGCACACATTATCACACCGCCTCGTTAATGAAAGTAACGGTACTGTAATTGAAAACCCAGTTGGCCACTCAAGGTGTCAGCTTGTCTCAGTTGGAGGGAAAAATGACCTGCTATAGCCCTCGTATAACAAGCATGTCAGCGGCAATCCTGCGTAACCCACTTACACTGGACCCACTTCACCCTCACTGCATTCTTGTGTCGTTTTTGTAATTAACACCGGTATATATGAACAGATACCACACTGCTCTCCTTTTTAATACAATGACAAGATCGTACCCATCTGTATTCCACTGTCTCTGAGCAACAAGCTCACTGACACAAGCATTAGTGCTCTTTGCTAATTCAGGAAAGAAAACTGTGTTATCCTCTTTTCAAAATAGTTTCGTTGAGCTTTTGAAAATTCAGTGGCTGAGAATTTCATAGCTACATGAGTATTAATAAAAGACCAGAACATTCTGTGTACACAAAGTACATATTAAACACACGGCAGTTGTTGCCTGATTTGTATTCATATTTGATGCTATGCATGTCAAATCCTTTAGAGATTTTTAATGGTCAGACACATACAAAATTCACATTATTCAGTGACTCACTGCAGTATTATTAAAAATGTTTAGGGCAAGAAAAATAGATGTGTGTTTGTGTTCTCACAGTAAAAGAAGATTAAGGACCATTATTGGTCTCAAACAGGTTCCTTCCTGATCAAACCTGGCTGGCATAACCAGTTACTATGTGAAGGCTGATCCATGAAAGAATGGTTTATTATGATAAACGTAACAAACATTAATAATGAATGGCTTTGTGGTGCAGTGGTTAGCACTTTGCCTCACAGCTCTGGGACCTGGGATCAAGTCTCCACTCACGGCTCCATGTGTGTGGAGTTTGCATGTTCTCCCTGTATCACTGTGGGGTTTCCTCCAGGAACTCCAGTTTCCCCCTGCAGTCCAAAAGCATGCTGAGCTGCAGTTGTCAAAGTGCCCATAGGTTTGCATGTGTGACTGAATGGTGTGTGGCTGTGCCCTGTCATGGGTTAGCACCCCATCCTGGGTTGTTCCCTGCCTTGTGCCCTGCGATGGGTTAGCACCCCATCCTGGGTCGTTCCCTGCCTTGTGCCCTGCGATGGGTTGGCGCCCCATCCTGGGTCGTTCCCTGCCTTGTGC
>JAODLD010000044.1:8872866-8885223 GCA_026781065.1 Mormyrops boulengeri | reverse complement strand
CAGACAGTCCCCGTTTATGCTCCCCCCCAGCTCCCGGCCAGACAGTCCACGTTTCTGCTCCCCCCCCGCTCCCTGCCAGACAGTCCACGTTTTTGCTCCCCCCCAGCTCCCTGCCAGACAGTCCACGTTTTTGCTCCCTCCCAGCTCCCTGCCACACAGTCCACATCTTTGCTCCCTCCTGGCTCCTGAGGACCGGGTTGGGAAATACTGTAATCTAGATGGTCAAAAGGCACCTTGGATAGACTGTGCTGCTGAGCATGGCTTCTGGGTTACCCCCCATGTGGGCTGCCTCACAGTGGAAGGGGCATCCACCAGGATGTAGGTGACAGATGGGCACAGGCCAAGTTAACGTTTAGCAGAGACACACAGTGTGTTGAATGTCGAACGAGAGCGCCACCAGTCTCAAGAAACAGGCTTTCCGGCAAGGCTTTGTCCTTCAGGCATATTTTTCTGTCAGGCGAAGATGGCTGAACTCCATGCAAGTGATCAGAGGCCTCCAGAGACCTTCCACAGGCAGATCAAGAAAACAAAATTAACTACCTTGATCGTGAAGGAGCTCCCCCACCACTCTCCCACGGGAGACCGTGCCTGATGACAGTATATCGTTTGGGAACCAGTGCTAGCACACAGCTTTATCATGCTTTCATGGGGGACCATGGAGTTCGCTGCACCCTGAGCAGGTAAACAAGGATTCGGGAACGGAACACAACATAGTCCTGTGATGCAGTGCGCTGATCGTGGAGTGTAAAAAATGGAATAATCCGATATATCAAACGTCACAAAAGGCCTGAAGACTGGAAGCAACTATCCGCAGGCTGCACTGAAAAGATGCTTTCAAGTTCCGATACACATTAAGGGAGGCATTAACGCTCATGTGTTTTCGTGGGACGGAGCAGCGGCATGGCAGAGGGATCAGCGTCAGCCTCGCATCCCTATGCGACTCCCGAGCAGCCAATCATTTGCTTATGTTTAATAAATCTCATTATTTAAAAGGTAAGGGCTGCAGATCTGTCCCTTTCTTCACCACCACTTCAGTGCTTGTCACTTTCATGATATAACAAAACGGTAGCGTGGCGTGCTCCGCTAACTGAATTTACGCCAAATTTATATAGATTACAAACCTCTCATTAATATTTTAGGCACGTTACTAATCTGCTTACCAAATTGTGGGCATTAATAAACATCCATATATTACCGAACAGCCGGCGTCCAGACAAAAGTTTACACCCGTCATCTAAAGCCCAGGTAATTACTGCACACGTGCCATTTAATCGCAATGTAATGTCGTGCAGCCTTACTTGGGCTGGTCCGTACCCCCCTGTTTGCAGGAAAATGAGCTTCCCCCTGAATCCACCCCCCACATGACTACAGTCATCTCCACTGGCTCCTTACCAGCCACAGTAATCATGGCCATTTCCCCACAAAAGTCTAATCCTATCAAAAAACACACCATTACATCAATTGCAGAAAAATTGTAAAAGGGGCCATCAACAGTCATTTTCTCTTTGGAAAGATTTTTCCCCACTATTACAGCAGCAGAAGTTTTAACTTGATATTTTGTTGCTTGGTTGGGCAATATCAGCTCATGCCATGTCTGAAAACTGATCATCGGCCAGACAGCTGACTGATGCACCATAAACGAGCCGTCAATAAGGCCGTGCCCATTCCTGATTGTGCCAGACAGCCTCTTCATACATCACATGAGCTCATGTCTTCTTCAAGACATCAGGGTTCTTGATCTGAAGCAGAATTTGTCGACTGAATGCCATTTAAATTACAAAAAACTTGGTTCAGGCCCCCGGTACCCTGGCATGACTGGCTTTTCTCGGATAACGTCTAGTCTCATCCCCACATGAGATGCGATCCCTTGTTGAAAGAGTCTGCGGGTTCGTGACGCGATAAGGAAATGCTAACCTCTAGCCAAAGGATCATTTGCGAGGGTAGCTAAGGATTTTGAAACAGCCAACAAAACTGGCTGAAATAATATCAACCTTTATAATAAGAAACGTCAAATTCGTGGCTCCTCAGATGCAAACAACTTGGGTAGGAACAGCAGAAAGGGCTGATATGAAAACAAGCTGTGACAAGCCACTGACACTCTGTGCCAAAAGAGTCACACCTACCTAATAATAATAATAATAATAATGACAATAACATTTATTGATTCCCATGGGGAAATACTCTTTTTGCCTACCCTATCTTGTTCTCCATGACAGACAGACACACAGGAACTTTGGCAGTAAAGGGAAGCCACCTCCAGGGATGTGACCAGGGATGTGACCATTCTGCTGAGGCTGGTCTCGAACCATAGACCTTAGAGCCTTAGCACTCTGAGCCACACGTTGCCCCCCCCAAGCATTGTCTAAGGCAACAGTGAAGAACCCTATAGCCCTAGAATTAAATGGGGAGAAAGCCTACATTGTCACTGGCTGATGGCTCTGATGGAATCGAGGCGCATGTCCAAAAAGAAAAGAAAAAACCCTTAGAAAAGACAACAGTACAGCTTCATTCCCTCTGTCACCTAACAGGCAGACAGCTGCCCTAACATCACCGGATTGGTGTCTAAAAGCCAGTCGATGAAAAAATAAAAGGTAATGAAGCTAAACGTTTAAGATCAACTATAAAAAAATGAAAATCTTAAGTGCCAAATCATAAGGAAATAAAGCTGAGTAGACGGACCTCTCTGACATTTGAGTGATTCTGACACAAACTATCTAACCATGCTTAAAGCATGAATGGCCCCGAACTCATCTGCCATTTTCAATATCTTCAATATTACCTTTTCACAATTATCTGTATGCAAACTATAATTTGAAATTTGAATTCAAGTGTTTTCCTTAGTCCAAAATGCTAGGAAACTGGCACTCTAAATGACTCTGGGGGGGGGGCTTTTCCCCTTTTCCCAGCCAACGCAATATGGGAGACAACGCGAAAAGGCCCATTTGGCTGCAGTCAGCATCATGCCACTATAAAGAGGCAGAATCACAGCTTCCATGCTAATTGCGGCAGATCAGTCGTGCTGCCAGACACGCTGTATTTTTCCCGCTAATTGGTCAAGCTGGCTGCACATTCCCTAATTAAGCCTGAGGTTCACTGCCTCAGACGCTCGCTTCACCATGACTGTCGAGAAGTTCCTCTTTATCCAGTTTCAGTCCAACCAATCCCCATGCTCACTGATCAATGAAAAACCAAAAGATGTTTCAGCACACTTATTTTATTTTTAAAATCTTACCTCTGCAACGCCCTCATCTTCCGCTTTGAAGACATCTCTCCGTTTAACGGTGAACAAGTCGAGGTCACTCTCATCATCTTCCTCATCGATGACCTGCCCAAATACGTGATTCTTGGAGTCTTGCTCGCTGTCGGACTGCTCTCCATTCTGGCTGTCAGACGGATCCTCCTCTTCCTCAGCATTGGGCACAGACCTGAGGGCACCGGGGGCCTCGCCATCTTTCCCTGGCACCGGTGGAGGGAGCCTTTCCCCTCGGAGCTGAATCCGGAAGCTCTCCAGATCCTCGTCCTCCTCCTCCGGATGGCTGCCCTGTCCGGCGGCTAGAGCCGCCTCGGCGTCTTGTTTCTGCCGCCTGGCCTTGCTCAGAAAGCGCACCCTCGGGGCCACAGCCAACCCCAAGGAGCTGCGAGGAGAACAAAAAGGAAAGAGCCATTTTCAATGGTGTGTGTTCACTGCTGGGAGAGGGCTGATGTGCAGACCTGGGGGGATACTGCTCAAACCTCCTGCAGATACCCAGCCATTACTTAGCGAGCTGTTATTTTTGTGTCTGTGGACTTCCTGCTAGCTTTAATGAATTAGGCCATTCTCCAATGACCTCCCATTAAAAAAGATTATTCAAAAATATCACTGACTGGAACTGTTCTGTTCATTATAAGGTTCTCTGTAAACTCAGCAAACTGGAAGCGCGTGAAAATCCCAGGAGGGTGTTGGAAGGTGCCGGAACCACCGTGTCCGGCGCCAGCAATTATAAGACATTCAGATTGGTAAGATCGGCTGTTCTAATGCGTGGGTGGTTCTTATGATCCTGTCTGTGTGGTGGATGTACTCAGCTGAGGACACAAGATTCACTCATCAGGGCGTTTGCATTAGAAAGAAGGTGTCCTTAATAAACTGACGGGCAGTGTGTGTGTATATTATCACGGGAAACGGAAAATACACCCTCCCTCAATTTTGTGTTATTTATCAGGGCCGAAATAATTCTGGTCCTCACCAACTTCCATAAACAAACCTAACCTCAGGTGACAAAAAAAGGTCAGATTTCAGTTTTCAAAAAGCAAACCAACATTCAGAGACCGTAAGGGGGGTAAAAAAATAAGCACATCCTTCCACAACAATTAAAGTGTTACCGGACAGGTGTTACTAAATTGAATCACATGATCATACAGCTTGGCTATTAACTGCATATACAATGATGCAATTCCATTCAAAAGAGTCCGTATATTCAGAAACAGCAGTCTTAGCTTTCCTGTGAGCTGGGAATTCTGGGATTGGGCGACGTCACAAGCTTTCACAATGTTTACAACCAAGACTAAATACTATAGGTCTCTACAGAATACTATGAGTCTCTATACTATTCTCTCACTGAGGAACCAAACTTAATGAGAGGCATATGGCGCATATAAATGGACAGGAGCAAAGAACATTGTGTGTTGGGAAAATATCATGCAAGTTGGCGGTATCTCATTATCTCTGATGGGGGTGGGGGTTAGGTCAAGGTCCAGGATGGACTATACAGGGGCAAATGGCAAGGAATGCAAAACGACCTCAGATGCAGACATTTCTTTCTTCCAAATCACAATATCTACGAATAAGACAATTTTAACCAGGTAACCAAAAAAAAAAAAAAAAAAAGTTAAGAAAATCGAATTTATTGGTTGCAGGAAAGGTGGGGAAGACATGGACTTCGAGATCTAAAGCCCACTGGTCACCTCAGTAATGCTAAAAGTCTATCGGGTGGGGGGGGGGGGGGGTCAGTTTCAGTGCTCTTAGGGCACAGCTGAAAAACATGATTGCTTAGAGGTGCAGGAGAAGCACACTCAGATCCTCTGGATGTCCTGGAGAAATGAAAAAAAAAAACCCAGAGTATTTATGGCTACTTTCCAAATAATGGCTTCCCCAAGTGTCAATTTAAAAGGAAATTAAACCGCAATTACCATAAATCTAAAGATATGGATTTAGCTTTCGATTGAATGAGCGGCCATCAAGTCGCATGCCGGGCACGAGGCAGCTGAATTTCAATGCAAATTCCGATTAGCTAAGACAGAAGCAACCGCGACAGTAATGTGCCGGATAGACGCCGGAAGGATTAACAGATTCCCACAGAAGGGTCTAATATGGCCAAAGTCATTCACGGCAATATAAGAAAAATCATAACCTCTCTACAGAGTTATTAGTGCCGAGTATAATTTCCAGGCTCAAATCAAACTGGGAGGCTCACACTGTCCAGTTGGCTGCCCCATTAAAGGCTCTACCTGACTAATGTCCAGTGCTTAACCTTTCTGCTCAGTTTCCACCTCACTGATGGCCCTGCCAGTGCTTCGGCTACTGAGGGGAAAATGGGACAGTATCTCCTCTCTCCTGCCGTCTCGGTTGGGTGATTTGGAGAAGATTTGGAGACGTTCAAAAATGCATTTGTGTCTGTGGGTCTGGGGGCAAAACTGGGGTCATATTGTACGTGGACCAGAGACACGATCCTCCCTTGAAGACCATGAATATAAAAGCAAACACACAAACTTGCAGAGAATTTCTTCATGTTGGCTCTGGCAGCAGAATTACTGAAACCCACGTGAGATATTTGGGGAGAAGGGCCACAAGGACACAAACAGATTATGCTTACAAATCAAAGCAGTGTCACGACAGGCAGCTACTGCGCAATCCATGCCACGTCCCGCAAGAACCACCCATGTACGTTTCCGAAGAACGTAAACATACGACCACTGCTGACCTCATCCATGCTCAAAGCCAAGCTGGGCCATATAAAAAAGCTGCACTTCTTAAAGAGTCGCACTTCTCTTCCTCCCACACAGGGGAAGCACAATGATCTCTCAGAGGCACTGAAATTACAGTATTTTTAGACCTATGCACTCTATGCACTACATCAACCCCCCCCCCCCCAACACCCCCGCTAGCTCTGCATGCCAAGCAGAGCAGCAGAATCACGCACCGAGCACGTAGTCAGAAGGAGGCATCACCTCTACTAGCGACCGCTTGGCACTCGAGCGGCACAGCTTGGGGGACGAAGCAAACGCCAGCAGAGTTCACCCTCTTCTGCTGAGATTAGCTCTGAGCTACCGGGCCCTGAAAGGGAGCCGAGGGGAACGCCCACAGACTGACTCGTCAGCTTAGCGAACGCTTGAGCGGGCGGCCCGACTCACCCAGCGTACTCCTGTAGCGGCAGCTGAAACACGTCAAAGACGTCCTTGTTCTTCATCAGGTAGACGGAGCGGAGGTAGGAGACAAAGCACTGTGGGAACAGTTCAGAGAGTCTCGACTTCAGGAAAATATGTCCATTTCGGTTTGTTACCCATCAATTACCGATGCCCACATCGGTGCCCAATTTTTCGACTTCAAAACACTGTTCAAAAGAGGCAGAGAACAACGGAACGCTCTGATGGGAAATCATTCCTAATATTAAAGCAGTTTTACAGAATTGATATTCATACCTCAATACATGTTGTTTGTGAATGGCTGCTACCTCGAATGTTTGCATAAAAACAGTTATCTTACAAGTACAGTCAATGTAGCCAATGGCTAGAAAGCACAATGCTGCCAAAGCAGGAATGCCTGGAACCCAAGGTTTCATTGACTATCAGAAATGTCAAGAAAAGAATATAACAGCTTTAATTAAACACTAATGGACAGACAAGAGACATTATGATAGCTAACTGACTTAATTGAGCTTTGCAGATTTAAGCCAGAAAGGTCCACGAGAGTGTGTAAGGGGCCGTCCCTTAAACATCTCTTTGGCTTCCTTGGAGCCAAAACCCAGGGAAAACAAAGAGGTGATATATCAGTGTAAGAGGCTCTCTTGCGTAACAGGAGTCCAATGTGTCTGTCGTTATGCTTATTTTTGTCCCATCAACAGACACGTGCCAAAATGGTTTTTTATTTTGTAACAGTTACAGTAAATAGATGAAACCGTCTCTGCGCACCACCCAACGTAAGTCACAAAAAGTTTCACGTTCAATTTGTCGTAGCGATGGCTCATGTTTCCTTCACGCCCCTGTTCTACAGCTCCACGGGGTATCCAGAAAACACGACTGTGTGTATTTTAAGATTTTTTTTTTCCAGCTGGTAATTTAAAGTAAAGTGTACTTGAGAGCTGATATTTTCAGCTCCTACTACTTTTCCCTCCTTGACCAAATGAGCAATCAGTCTGATGAAGGAGGACCACTTCTTCAGGGGTGTAGGAGGATGTGGAGGCGGTTTGGAATGCAGAGAAGAAAGCCTTCGTCTAGGTAACTTAATAAAAAAAAAAAAAAACATATCAGATAACAGCTGAAAATAAATCGTACGTCTGACTATACGCTGGTTGACTCACTTTAATGGCCTGTCACACACAAGGTCAAGAGACATTTTCTGGCCCATTTCCTCCTCTTCCTTGTATCTGAGTAACAAAGCCTATGAATCAGAATGGCGAGATGGATGGCCTATTCAGTACAGGTAGTCCCCGGGTTAAGAACCTCCAACTTGTGAACCACCCGTACATACGAATGGACTGCCGTAAATCCTAGTATATTAAAAATTTGAGTGAAATACAATGATTTGCAGTAACGAACACACGCGCTACTTTGTGACACTCGTGAAAACATTGTGTGGCTTCAGCGATTTCGTGGACTCGAGATACAGTACAGTACCATATGTAGTTTTATTACTGTTGCATAATAATAATAATAATAATTATGTACCGTGTTATTGATTTTTCCGAGTTAGCCACCAAAATCGACTTAAAGACAGACCCCTTAGATGGACTAATGTCAATCCAATAGCCAGAAGTGATCTTGCCAGCCTATCCTGAAGCAGCAGTGAGTTGGATAGTCTTGTTGCCATGCCGCCCAGTATCGTTACTCCTCACGATACTCACCCTCTGAGCACGCTCTTTCTGCTCCTTTTCCTGGGCCAGGAATGCTTCGAGCTTCTGCTGGACGCTGGTCATTTTTGCGGGGTTAACCCTGGAAAGGACACGAATGATCATTCCGTAAATCCTGTCACACAGGGAGGCAGCCGAACTCCGCGAGTCCTACAGCCACATCACAGGATGAATGTCACAGCAAGGGGGCAGAACCGGCGAGGTTACATAAAGAGAACAACCTTTGGGTTTCCAAATCAGGACGAAACTCACAAAGGGCACCTTAGCTACAGCTTGCGTCATGCGTACCAGCATCTGAGATGCCGAAGCCCCCATGAAATTCACAGCTTACCAAATGTTGTGGATGGGGTCCGATACACTCCCAAACGGCTCACAATACCGAAATCTAATAATCATGAGTATGGAGGAAAGGGAAGTTAAAACTCTTACGGGGTATACTGCAATCCTATTCAGAGTCCCGTCACTTGAATAAGAGGGACTCCTGTGCAGTTACTGACTGGATAACAAATGGGCGTATGGACGCAGCAGGCCAGTAGCCCTGCTATCTTGGAAAGGCAATGCAAATTACAGCCTTTGATGAGCTACAGTGGTGCAAGACACAACAGGCTGGGGAACATCTCTTCAGACATGAAAATATTACAAGATTTCTTGTGTGTGTGTGTGTGTGTGTGGTGGGGGGGGGACATCAAAATACTCCACTCCCCAAGACCAATTCCTTTCTCTGGGAAGTTTGAAGGTGGACCATATGGCATTTACAGTTGTCAAATTTAAGATGTTACACAGCTGCAAAATCCTGCAAGCCAGCTGACATTTTGAACCTTGTTCCTTCCAGCAGCACAAGCTTTCCAGCTTGACACCAGACAATTTGCAGTAGGCAAAGCAAGCACCGCTATTCGTGTCTTGGTCACGTGGTTCTCGCTTATTTGAGATGAGTAGAAAAATTAGATGATTAAAACTGAAAATATCACGGAAATGACAAAGGAAATGGAAGAAATCAATTTAGAAAATTAAGTATGCAAACAATGGAATAAGAAAGTAAATGGTAACTCAGGCAGTACATAATTTTCTACTGTGTAACACGATGCATTCGGGGTTTCGGGTTCAAATCCCACCTCTGCTCTCAGACCCTGGAGTCTGCAGACCCCACACACCCAAAGACATGCAGTCAGACTAACTGGGGTATCAGAATCACCCATAATGTGTCTGTGTGCCCTGTGAATGACTGCCATCCTGCACTGGTCTGAAGATCAGCCTCACACCCCACGCTACGTGGGACGGGCTACAGGGAGCTCTACACGGCTCCACAACCCTGAGGAGAAAGGCCATTAAAAGATGCATGGACATGGATTATCTGAAGAAAGCATAGGAAATTCTCGTCCAGAGGATGGAACCAATGACTCATGAACCGACTCGAAAAGCTCAACTTAAAGGTTAACAAAACAAAAAAAAAAAACTTGCTAAATAGTTAGCAGTTTAGCGACCCATTTGCCATTTTTTATTGTTAAATAAGGAAGGCAACAGAAGAAACTGTAGTTTTTAGTTTAAATACATTAGAGCTTGAATGTGTTTAGTTAGCCACCGTTTAGCAAATTACCCGACACGCTGTTATATTTAGCACTGAGTAAAGTAAGATAAAGTATTACTTGCAAATTGTGAAAGCTTTGGGATACAGCCAACAGGTACAGGAGATAGATAGATAGTTAGATAGATGCTTTATTGTCACTGTAAGTACAAAGAGATTTAGTTTGGAACAAACCAACAGATGCTCAGTGTATTTACAATTAAATAGATTCGGAGGCATAAATAGAATCTGAGAATAAAGTTTGTACAGACACTGTATATGCACACAATATATTTTATGCACACACACGCACGCACAGGTTAGTAATTATATCTGTGTGGGGACTCTCCATTCATTTCTATAGGGAAAACCCTAATCCCAACATGACGACCTTAACCCCCACCCAGCCCTAACCTTAGCCATAGGTAATCAAGCAAAAAACAAAACTTGCCATTTTTAGTTTTTTGATTGCATTCACAGGTCTTTGTGGGGACCTGAAAAATGGTCCCCACAACATTGAAATATCAGGTTTTTAATCACACTGTAGGGTACATTTGGTCCCCACAATGTAATATAAACCTAATCCCCACAGAGGCAGAGACACACACACACACACAAACCTGTATTCATATCTTTGTGGGGACCGTCTGTTCATTTCTATGGGCAAACCTATTTTTTGGCATTTTTAGTTCTTGACTGCAGTCACAGATTTTTTTTCGTAAAACTCAATTTCCCCTTGAGGGGAGCCAAAAAAATGGTTCCCATTTCGTCAAAATAACCGGTTTTTAATCACATTGTGGGGACATTTGGACACATGGCAAACGCACACGCAGACTGTGCGAGAATTAAAGAGATGAGGACAGAGCCTGAACACACATTCACGAGGCCATTTACACAGAGCAGACGCCCCCCCATGCGCAAAATACACAAAGCTCACGTTAAAACCACCTATAGTTATTATAAAGGGCCAGAATCCAACCTAAAGAAACAAAACAAAAAAAAACACACATTCAAAGAATCCACACTGGGATTAAATACAGCTGCTACTCTTTAGGGGAATTTCAATCAATTGTACTAGCATTACCATTTAATAGATGCTAATTGTGACCTGAATTAATTTAACTAACAGGGGTTTTAATGATCACTCCAATTAGCTGAATGACAGCGTGCAAACCAGCCAGTAAAGAGACTTTGTACAGAGCTAATGTACGCTAGCTGCAGATGGCTTTGTTCCAGTTCAGTTAGAACATTTCTGGCCAAGAACAGTATATAATTCTGGCTACATATACAGTCTATGTAACAGAAGTGGCACGCATTATATATTGTAAGCTCCACAGATTACCCATGAGTGACAGAAATATTTCTAAAATTACTAAGCTAATGCTTAGCGTGTCATTTACATGCAGGGTTATTCCGAAAAGCATTGCTAATGGTGGTACACAGTACAGTGTGGTAAATATGACATGTGGATTGATCTCCCAGAGGGAGACCAAAATCGCAGCCCGCTGGAACAAAGTTGGTGCCAAATCCTGTGAGACCGCCTCTACACAATCCTCACGGCACTCTCAGCTCAGCTGTCAAGCAAACGGTTTCCCAGCTTCTGAATCACACATTCAAGAATCAAACAGACATTATGAGGCCCCACATGAAAGACAGAAATGATTACCTTGCATTTCAATAGCCATACTACGAAGAAAAAAAATTATAAACCATTTTAATAGTAAGGAATTTACGTAAACAGAAACACGTGTGTATTTTTCCAAGTACTGAAAAAGAATTTTACATCTTCATTTGCAAAGTGTATGCCTGTGTCAATCTGACCTGCTGTCCATTTCGTAAACATGAAACATAAAACGTATCAATAAAAACTTCTGCCGGCACTGCAAATCACATAAATTCTCTGATTTCCATATATAACAGAAATCACTGCCATGCAAAAAAAAAAAAACTCATTAATTTAACAGTAACTTCGACCTTAAAATGAATTAGAAACTCAACGAGCAAATCGGATACTTTGCACATATTTCAGCATAAATTTCATTTTTAAGGCTTTGCCTGTGAAGGGAAGCAGCAGCAGGCTCTCGTACATCTGTCACTGAGCCAGAGGGCTACTGTAAATGCCCAAAGTGTTTAATAATAATCATATCATATCATCCATTAATTAAACACAAATCCTTTAGTAATCCCTATTCAGTGATTCATGGAAAACGTCCAAATTTTTATTAAATCTACAGTATTTACTGGCGTGTGGTGGGGGAATCTGACACCCCCTGATCCATTCTGTTTTTCAGATAAATCTTCAGCCGTACCACCCCATCCCCTATCCCTACCTCCCATTCTTATTTTTGAACATCAAACACCACACAAACTGCCAGCTGTTTCCTAGTGCAGTGGGCAGATTCATTACCAAGAATTCATGCAGCATAAAAGCTGTGCGGCATTACGTCTGGCGTTCACTGCACACTGGGTAACCAACATAATCATCACCACAATGCAGTGTATTGCAATGTGAATCGATTTCATAATGTCCACCTAATATGTAGCACTAATAGTAAATTTAATACAGAATCACATTTGCCGTTTACTTATTGGATTTCGAGCATAAGCCATTACAACTGAAAATTGGCTTCACGATGAAATCCCAGTACATCATGACACAATATAACATTTTAGAAAGTTTTTCCTCTTGCAAGC
>JAODLD010000044.1:8854210-8870533 GCA_026781065.1 Mormyrops boulengeri | reverse complement strand
GGGGGGGCGGTACTCCCGGGGAGCGAGGCATGGGGGGGGTACCTTGCTCAGGGTACTTCAGGGGTACTTGCTGGTTGGGGATTCGAACCACAACGTTTCAATTTGAAGTACGCCTCCCAAACCGTTAGGCCACCACTGCCCCGGTGCCACCGAAGCAGAGAAATAGCAGTAATTAGAATGATCTGAAACCCCTGAAACAAGCAGAGCCGGTGTAATTCCCTAAGGCGCCCTGGTCAGGTGGCACGTCACACTCCGTCGGTTCACTGCCAGGTCACAGGACTTTGATGTCACCTAGGTACTGATCGCAGCGTTAAGAGGTATTTTACAAACTCGCAGAGCAAAATAAAAGCTAGAGTTCAGTAGACTGGAGATTGGGCAGACAGTCCCCCCCGCCTTTTTGACATTTAATGATGGGAGTTTAAAACCTTCTCCACCGAAAAGGGTCTCTTGAACAGGCAGCCGGAGTCTCGTTCCCAAGCAGGCCTGCTCTCCGTGATGAAGCTCAGCTATTGGGGGGGCTGGGAAGGCCAGCGGGCTGAGAAGCAGCCCGCTGAAGCGAGGACAGAGACCACACTAAGATATTCTCATTCCGGAAGGCATCGCCCGTGCTGGAAGGGGCGACCTTACATCATTCATCACCCATAAGGGCCATGTTAATTACACCTGGCCACAGCAAGACAGGGAAGGATGAACTGGCAACAGACCGAAACTCCAAAGGGGCCCAAAGAGAGGAGAACGCGCCCCCCCCCCCCAATTCCATTTCAGGAGCCAAACAGCAGGCAGGCTTGGAGATTTATGGTCTTCCTAGCACATGAGATACTTCACCTTGCCCATACGCTTACAATAATACCTCCATCTTATTTGCACTTCCCAGTGCAAAAAATTATAATTTCCTTATAAAACTTTAATATTTGCCCTTTCAGAATAAGTAACACTCAGGGTTATCGCAGTAAAGACCAGGCCTAACAGGCATGTACCTTTCACGTCCTTGAATGTCCATGGTAACCGTTCAGTGCTCTGAGAACTCCAGGCTGAGATACACACAATCTATATTTCCTGGCGAGAACCCTACATGCATATTTCATCATGGCATGTATATTTCATAATGAATCACCTGTTAAAACAATGTTAATATTTCAAAATCCTCTGAGACTTTTTGAAGTATTTTAAAATTAATTACCGCATCATGCCTATAGTACTAAGTATAGGCAATTTTTAAAATATATAATCTCCGGACCATTTCAGACTATTTTTATTATATTTGAACTTTTTTGTTATTTTAAACTCTCCCAAGGCTCTTGACACCAGCAATAACTTTCCAGCTATTGTTTTAGCATAAGAATGCTGACGTTACCCTTGTGTTTGTTCTGTCCCTGAACAGAGGGTTAAAGTTCAAGCATCTCGTGGGAAAAAAAAAGGAAAAGCCGCCACACTGCGCACAAACGACGACGATGACGACGATGACGACGACCCGACGGTTTCACGCTATTCATACGAAGCATGCAAGCCGTAAGGTCAAGGTAGCAGGCGACATTTGCACATAAATCATTATCATACGCAAATTATTTTGTCGTCGAAGTCGTAACCTTGAACACAGCACCAAGCTACGCTTCACGGAGGCAGCGCCTTAAAAACCTCCATCGATCTCTAAGCAGAGACCAAAGAAATGCTGAAAACCAGAACTCTCACGCAGTTACGCCAGAGTACAGAACTCTGTGTTATCGCGATGCAGCCAGCGCCACACCCGATCTCTCTGCGTACCACAAAAGGACGACGCTGGAACTCACTGGATCTTGTTGATGGGGACCTTCCTTTCCTGGAGCTGCTGGATCATCCCCTTCTCCTCAGTGGGCAGCAGGACCAGCAAGGCCTCGCCACCTTCTTTGTACCTGGTCAGACAGACAATGGCGGTCTCAGCAAAGCCCAACAAACCAGATGATCAGATAGGGCCAACCTACGGCTATACAGGCAGTCCACAGGTTACGAACAACATCCGTTCCCCATGTCTGTGCTTAAGAATTTGTAAGTCAAAACAGATACATACAGTTCTTATTTAGCTTCAGTTAGTCAAATTTTTTTTAAGTATATAGTATCTATTTACTGTACCCAATATAAAGTATCTATTTACTATACCTAATACATAGTATTTATTTACTACACTGTACATTTATATTTACAGCATTTAGCAGACGCTCTTTTCCAGAGCGACTTACAACTGTACTTTGAACCTTAAGCTAACGTACCGCTAATCTGCATAAAGTCACAAAGTAGTGTGTGCGTGCCTTATTATGAACTATTGTACTTAACTCAGATTTTAAATACAGACTGCCATAAAGCCTATTGTAAGTACGAGTCGTCCGCAAGTCAGACGTTCTTAACGCAGGGACTGCCTTTATCAGCTCAATGCCCCCACAACTCCATTTCCAGTCCAATTTGAGAAACTGATTCATTTTTCTTTTAGATGTAAATGCTCTTTACTGCACATTTACCTGCACAGAACAGAAGTTTAAAAACAGTTTGCTTTTCACAGTTAAGTGTAACTGTGACCTTTTTCATGCACCATTTGCTCTCGAATATTTCTGCCGAGATGTTTCCTCGGGGTGCAGGGAATCCAGCTTCCCGTACTCTGCCCTAGTCAGCCCCCAACACATTTAGAGGCTTCTAGCGTTTATGAGAAGCTGTCGAAATAAGACAGGTGATAAGAGTTGCCTTTTGGGGGGGGTAGGTCGCAGAGGTCAAAATACCAAAGAGCACTTTAGCATTCGCTTGCTTCAGCACGTGTCTGTCTGTGTGGAGTTGCCCCTACGGGAAATCCTTATTTACCTCACGTTGGTCTCTGCCACTACTTGACTTTGCACCATGGCTGCCTGTACCATAGCAAGGTGGGGGAAGAAGCAATTCCCATAGCTGTGTACTAGGCATGCCCCAGCCCGTGGGGCAGCACTGCAGCCCCGGGCCCCGACGCGGACAGTGTAGGCAGGTGTGTGTGAGTCTTGTGCCTCCTTCCGCCCCGAGGCCTGGCAAGGGTTCAACCGGGGAACGCGGAGGTGCCACATCGCAGCGGCTTGCTGCCGCAGCTCCACTCGGTGCCGGTACTGCCACAGACCCGACTCGAATATGAAGTCGGACCCGGAGAATGGGGTGACGTGACACGGTCAGGCTGAATGGGCATCACGAGTCCAGGGTTGAGCGGACGGTGGGTGACCCGCTATGCGTTGCGCAAGGTCAAAGGTCACTGTTGACATTCTGTTGGCTGCAACCTTAGATGGGACACCATCCCCACTACCGGAAACAGCCCCCGCTCAGTGGGCTGCCCCCATGACCACATTTATTACAGGCAGGTAGGTCGGGTACCAATGAATTCTGCTACTGCCCAGTAGCCACACATACTGAACTAATTCTTTATATTTAGATGCTGAATTGAATCCTTGTTTCAGAGCTAGGTATCAACTGCAAATTTTGAGCGCGCTGTGATCTCAGAATCGTTTCCCTACCCCTACACCTTTAACCGCCAGCTCACAGAAACTCACACCACGCAGCTCGCCTCCAGTGTTGCACTTTCAGTTAGGCGTGCAATTTCTCTACTCCTCAATTCCACCCCCAGTCATTGGTGGCTTTTTGCACGCGGCCCTAGGACACGTCAAGTTGGCCACATTCTCTGGTATCGCAAATGCTGAAAATAACCGAGCAGCGCCCTGCAGTACCGCTGTCCCGACACGTTCAATGCCTCGGACACTGCCAACATGCAGTATGGCACCGTATACTCACACAAATCCTGCCCTCATGTGTGGGATGGTGCCACTCAGAAAGTCCCCTCCCACCCCACGAGATACAGGGCTTCCTGGTAATATCTCACGGGTCCCCATGGCTTATCTTGTTAAAACTTGGACCACCATGTAGAGAAGCGACGTTATGTAAAGCTGAAATCTGAAGGCAGAGCCATCAGCACAGCCCGCTTGAGGTTCACTCAAGGTCTGCTAAACACCATGTTTGATGAGACCTTTCTCAGACAGATGGGCGTATCACTCAACTCAGGGATTCTGAGGCTCGAAAAAGAGATTATAAATCACATTAATATCCAGCTTTCAGTTAACTCATCAGTATTTATTAATCCAGTTTTTCTTAATTAAATCACAGAGCCCATTTTGAGAAATAGCACTGAACAAGCATCATGCCCACGTATGGAATCCGCAGCTCTATCACGCCCCCCCGGTCTGGCCGGGTCCAGCCCACGTACACAGAATCCCAACCATGCGGAATCCTCCTTCTGCGACCCAGTATAATCAGCTCAAGCCGGATGGTGCAGGAATGCGCTTCGTTCAAACACCTTAATCTCACCCAGATGGAACAAAACGCTGCATGAAACCTGACACACCCCCCCCCAAACACACAGTAAATTTACACGCCCCTCACTCTTCACACGATTTAATAAGAGAGCACCGACACTCACTCTTCCCACACCCACCAGTCCGGCCCCCCAGACAATCTAGCACTGCCATCATTTTAAGCCTTTATTTATCCATTCCAGCAGCTGGAACACAGATGAATTTCTACAGTTCCCCCCGCCCCCAACATACAGGAAGTGAGCACTAAGTAAAAATGTTACTCTAGAAAGAGACTGAATAAATCCAGAGGAGTGACTTTTATCATTTAAAACGGGGGGGGGGGACGTGTTAACTAAGCTTTAAAGAAGAGATAAAAGGGGAGAGACATTTACAGGAATAATTAGAATCTGAACAAAAATACTTAAAAGATCTTATAAGCAAATTAGTTAATTGAGTTTGCACCCAATGCAAACAGCTAGGGCTATATGTTCTTGGTGAATGCTAAGTTATATATAAATATTGATGATTACTAAATATAAATTATCTATCCATCCACTTTCCATACCTGCTTACCTTAAAGCAGGGTCACAGGGGTCTGGAGCCGATCCTGGAAGCCACGAGCACAAGGCAGGAGTTAACCCAGGACGGGGCGCCAATCAATGGCGGGGTACTCAAAAATGAATGAACCAATGAATGAATTAATTCATTCATTAATTCATCAATTGAATAATTAAATGAATCAATTGAATGAATGAATGAATGAATGAATGTCTAAATCAAGGAATGTCAAAACTTCAAACACACAGACAGAGCAGTCATCCTCAATCCCACTGCTGGTGGGCAGGACTACATGCACAATGTCAGATTAATCCAGAAGGAGCCCACAGAGAATCCCCTCCCAGCAGCCTCAGCGACGGCCGCTTGGTGGAGGGAGACAAACCCACACGCGCAAACCCGCGAGGCAGGATGAGGCGCGAGACCCTGCTGTAGGACGTTAAGACGCCTGTAGCAGACCAACGCTGCCATCTCTTCGTCTGACAGTGACACGCCACCATCACTTACGCTTACAGACAGGGTGTGCTGGCAGGGGGGCTCCGGTGGGGAAGGTACTAAAGTACAAACGCAATGGCAGAAAATTCTCCTCTTTCACCAATTTAAAGACTGCATAGGTACTGAAGAAATAGGGGGATGATCAAGCTGCCCAGGGACGGGACATCACTTACCGGCCAACTGGGTAATGCCCGTAAGCAGTGTTGGTACCTGAGCCAAAACGGATGGGTGGTCTCCCTGAAGGCTGAGATTCTCAGAGCCTCAGACCGCGTAAGGTCTACGTGGGCCCCCTACCAGAGACACAGTCACTGGTCTTTTGCCAGAAACACCAGATGCTTTTAATACTCACTAGCATTAAACATGCCTAGCAACCCATCTTCCGTACATCAAGGGCGCTTTTCCACTGCGCCAAGTACTGTACTCTTGGTACTTTTGCTTTTCCATTGATTTCTGGTCAAGTTCCAGTACCAAATGATCCAGTACCAAATGATCCAGTACCAAATGCGCCACACCAGCTCGGGTACTTCTTTGGTGCCTTGGGTGGGAACTGAAACACTTTTGTTGTCAATTGGCTATGCAAATAGCCTGCCTCTGAAACACAATATACACGGCGCCTTGAAAACAGTTACAAACAGAAAACAATGATAAACGAAGTAAAAAAAATTATGAATCGTGATTTGGTTAGAAAAACAGACACAACAAAAAGATCAGAACTGCATGACAAGAAATTTAAAAAGTCTTTTGTAACAGCATGTATATAGCGTGATTTTGTTATAAATACAGTGATGTAATTTTGTTAGAATAAATATTGGCCTATTTATAAAGCAAAATGGAGTTTATAAAGTGCACACAAACCCATGAAGGAGAACATTTAAAGCAGCAAGGATGATAACGATTACGATCATCGCGGAGAACGCATGCAGCGCTCATGGAAGAGCAGCGGAGTAGATTTAAGCTGATTTTTAAACATATATTTGATCATCTATAAAAGCAACAAACAGTAAAAATGTTTTAGCAAGACTTAAACTCCCTGTGTTATAACATTCGTACCGAACTGAAGGTAAGAAAAAGCCTGATCTTAATCTAGCTGACTATCGATGTGAAAATTGGATGTGCATAACATGTGATGTTGTATCAATATCGCACATCACCCAGCCCTATAATATACTACAGCCACTTTTCAAATTCAGTACAAAATACTCCGCCTCGCGTTGTGATGTCACTCGTGGCCGGTACCAGTTTTTACAGCAGTGGAAAACGTTGACCTTCTCAAAGTACCGAAAGTACGATAACTGGTGCGGTGGAAAATCAACCTAAGTACTTCAAATTACTGCACGCATTACCTTTAACGACAAACACTCACGTACTGGCCTCATTCCTCTTAAATCTTATTTCATGAGACCAGGAAACGAAGATGGCTCCCTCAACAAAACTGCAGCCAGAAATACAGTTAACGCATTATACTATCCACGGACACAGATAATATGCAGACGTAGCAATGGTTAAATTCTGCAGTAGGTCTGACAAGGCTGAACAGGTAAGGGGCACTGCGGAGGTCACAGACAGCTCTTAAAACCTTACAGATGAAAGATCACTTTAATTAAACATTTTCTTCAGACTTTAGGAAAAAACAGGAGTGGAATTTCACAGGATGACAGACAACTATGCGTCATTTGAGGACTAAAAACGAAAGCCAAGTAGACTCTTAGGAAAATAACTTGGTTCAGGACTGGTGTCCAATTCCTGTCTCACAATAGGACAAAGATGCAGACCGGTACAAAACGTAACCGGGGATGCATGTCTTCATTTCACACATACAATACTATAATACCCCTCTGCCATTCTGCAGACTCATCCGTCCATTTTCTTTACCCATCCCTCTATCCTTCCATCTTCTGTAGCCGTTTGTTCTATTCAGGGTCACAGGGGGCTAGAACCTATCCCAGAGGCTAAGGGCACAAGGCATGGAATAACTCAGGATGGGGCGCCAACCCATCGCAGGGCACATGCGCACACCGACGCACAATTTGGTAACTCTGATTCCCCTTAGCACGTTTTTGAAACCGCAGTATCCAGAGGACAAAGAAATCATGCAAACTCCACACACATGGAGCTACAGTGGAAATGACAATGCTATTCACTGCACCCCACACTGCCACTCATGCGCTTTCAACCTTCAGTTATTCTTGAATTCAAGAGGAAAGGACTAAGGCTACACAATGCTGCCATCTAGTGGTGCCAAGAAAGAGTAATGGATGCTTAAATTTAGCAGTGATTGTACTGTATTTTCCTCAGTGCCATCCACTGAATTAACGACAACTCATAAAGCAAATATACTGGGCAGAAACACACCACTGGATACACGAATGGACAGAAGTTTTCCAAGAAATCAGCAATATAAGGAGGAGAACATATAAATCAAAATCACGTTTCCATGGCTTCGACTTAACGGTAAATGCAATGTTCTGATTTAAAATGAAGCTGTTCCCGCGGTCTTATGGAAGCAACCCAACGAATTAATGAAGCTCCAGTAATCAACAGAATTTGGAGCGATTTACACCTCCACCATTAAATCACGTCCCACATCCTGCTCACGGTCTGCGCCGCTCCCTCCTTCACCACCAACCCCCCCGTCAGCAACAGACACACTGCGATTCATCACACAATGCTGACGGGAGGCTTTTCGACTGTTAAACAATGCGTAAAAAACCACCCCATAGGGGCCCCCCCCAAATCCCCAGACAGGCGTCATAACGTCCCCAAAAGCTAAGGGAAAGACTCTTTGGGTGGCATCCTGAGGTAACTGGCTTCGAACCACCATCGGCTTAATCGGCTCCAGTAACTCAGCCCCCCACCCCAGAGAATCGAACATACCTGGCAGTTCTTCCGACCCTGTGGATGTAAGTGTTGGCGTCTTCTGGGCAGTCAAACTGCAGCACCCAGTTAACAGCAGGAAAGTCTGTGTGGAAGACAAATTACACGCTCGTTTTGTGAACTCCAGAGGATACAGGGTGCGTTCACACACGTGTAGGCTAGGATTAACGGATTACACAGAACGACTCAATTAGAAATGTTAGTACAGCACTAACACACTCCAAACATCTATGGGTGTGAGATCCTGCGATCCCTCTACGGCAGGGGTGGGAACCTGGTCCATGGAGGACCAATGTGGGTGCAGGTTTTTGGGATGACCTCTCAATCAGCCAATAAAAATCAGCTCCAGTCATGGGGGCCCAGTGTTATTGGCTGATTGAGAGGCCTCAATCAGCCTGGATCAGGTTCCCACCCCTGCTCTATGGAGATCCACCTCCTAAGCGCCATCACTCGTGTCCGCGCGAGTCGCCATTACCGAGGCCTCTGGCCGCGATGTCGGTGGCGAACAGCACAGCTGCTTTCTTGCCGATGAAATCGTTGTACACCTCCATCCTCTTCATCTGCTGCTGTTTGCCGTGAAGGGCCAGGACGGGGATGCCAGGGCGGAGTCGGCAGAACACGCGGAACAGGTACTGCACCTAGGGGCGGCGCGGGGGGGGGGGGTCAGCGGAGCATGCAGTACAAACACTGCAATTCTCATTAGTGAAACAAAAATCCAACTGGGCACCATTCTGCCAGTTACATAAACACAAATGATGGAACTGAAATAGAGACTATAGGCGCATCACATCCATATACCAAACATGTATTACAATCACCAAACAGCCTCAGACTTTTGGGTACAATCTAATCGATTCAACTGATAAACCCCACCCCCAAAAAAGACAGATTTTGGAAGGATTTAGGCAAAAGTAATTATTTTTATCTAAAAGTCAGCTATTTTTATTGTCAGTTACAGATATATGATGCGTATGCAAGTAGTGCAAATGAAAAGTAATCGACAGAATATGAACGAGACATATAAACATTATATATACATGACATTTTAAGACAAATGAAGAGATACTGGTAACCATATGATTGGTGGGGAAAGATTGTCAATTTGAAACAGAATTTTGGCACAAAGCAGAATGCGTAATAAACAGATTTAGATTATTTAGTAATCCCTTTAACACACTATTTACAGACATGAAGCTGAACAATGTGCTATTGGTAGCTTGTATTACATGTGTGTTTGTAGTTTCAATACTTAAAACTTAACCATGTAGGGAAGAGGTGCGCATGGTAGACAAGCAGAAGAACGTCACCTATACCCACGACAGGTGGGACTGCGACTGGCTAAAAACAAAGGGGTCATTCGAAAGCTATGTGGTAGAGAGTAGAGACACATTCGCGGACGAGAGCATACCCACCTCCTTGCAGCAGGCGAAGAAGACGATGATCTTCTTCTTCAGGTGGCTCTTCAGGAAGGAGAAGAGCAGGTTGACTTTGTGGTGAAGCTCACACACCAGGTAGCTTTGCTCCAGGGTAGCAGGGGTGCTGGGTCACAGGAGAAGAATTGTCACATGATCAAAGCCACTTGCCCGCCAGGCTCACAAACTGTTACAGTTTATTCTTGTTTTATACGAATTGTTTGCGATATTAAAAAAAGCAGCAAGTATATTTTACTTTTAAATACATGACAAGTCAACAAAATATGAAATGCAAAATTTATACCTTTTTTTTTTTTTTTTATTTATTTATGAGCAAGAAAATGTTTAAAATAACCAGAATTTGAAATGCATGCACACATCTGAGAATGCTCTCAAATGCATTCTGACACAAATCCAAACCACAAACCAGCGGCATCAAGACACCACAAACGGCATAAACTACACTGGCATTCTTTTATACAGGGGCGATTCTAGGATTTGACCATTATGGGGACTCAGCACCCTGAAGGAATATGGAACGCTAGCCCTGGGTCCCCCACCATTAAATTATAAATTTGCAGAGTAGGGGGTAGGACATGTTTACGCAAATAGAGGACAAATCGCTAAATGGTTTTAGATCAGTGTTTTCCAATCCGGGCCTCAGGAACCCACAGTCGGTCCATGTTTTTGCTCCCTCCCAGATAGTCCACATTTCTGTCTGTGGGTCCCTGAGAACTGGATTGGGAAACACTCATTTACAGTAATTATTTTTCAGGAGGACCAAGACAAAAAAGGGGGGCAAAGCCTCTGAGAATAGGGGCTACAACCACCGATGCTTTTACATGAGTATAAAATCTCATGAAAAATGCTGGATGGCCTTAGAGCACGGGTAGGGTCGGGACAGGACTGGACATGCTCCTACCTGAACTTGGCCTTCTCGTGGACCCAGACGTACTCAGGATCCTTCAGGCTCAGTCTGGCCAGGTCTTTCACAGATTTCGTTTGAGTTGCTGAGAAGAGCAGCGTTTGCCGAGTCTTGGGGAGGTTCTGCACTATGGCGTTCAGCGTGTCAGCAAAGCCCATGTCCAGGATGCGGTCAGCCTCATCCAGCACTGCGCGAGAAGGCGGCCACACAAACTTTCACAGCAATACCACCACCGGCAGAACCCCAGATATACAAACCTCTGTGGCTGCAAGCTGCCCCATATCTAAACCTGTATTTCTCTCTCTCTAGTGTCCTGCTTACATAATTCTTTAGCAGACATTTTGATGACACCCCCCAACTGAAGGGAAACTTCCCAAAACTGATTTAGTCCATAGAATATGCCTGAGAAAAATCCAGTAGACTTAGTATTGGAAGTTTAATAAAAGTTCTTTGTTGGATTACATGAGCACTAAGTTTTCATTCCCAGTACTGTAAGCCCGATTTCAAAAGCAACAAGAAACTGACTGGGTGAGTTTTAGTAATTTGCTCTTCAATTAAGGATATCATGAAAAAAGTGAGCTTAACCAAAGGGAAGCTAAAGGTGTATGTATGGTGACTTTCGTCCTGGGGCAACACGTACCCAGCACCTGCAGGCTGGAGGCGTGGAAGGTGCAGGTCTCATCCATGTGCTGCAGCAGGCGGCCCGGGGTGCAGATGATGATGTTGGTGCGGTGGATCCTCTCGGACTCGTGCTTCAGGTCCTGTAACCATAACAACCACAACCAGGGCGGTTCAGCCTCTCGGCACCCACATGGCGAAAAAAACTGTTACTCTAATAAGAACCTAAGCTGAAAAAAAATGGAGAAAGTTGGCCTTTTATGCCGTAAAACACAAGGTACATATACACCTGTACTCAATTACTGCAGTGTAACTAGTTCCTAGAAATCGCTTGAATAGTGCGAACTCGAATATCAGGAAGCTATTTCCATTAGTTCTTACAAAGAAACATTCCAGGTGTAGCCAAGAAACCCCACTGTCCTCCATGAAATCTCTCTAACATTCAACTTTTTTCCCCCGGATCCCAGGAAGATACGGATGTGTGTTTACATGCAGTCTGTATTTTCAGTCCCACTGTTACTAAACATTCATAGTCACAAAAATTTGAAATATTTCTGATGGGCTTTGATTGTGCTTGGATAGCACTGGTTGTGCTGGGAATTTACTCAGACCAATACCAATTATGGGCATTAATACATACAGCTCATTAGGTTGGGAATTTGAATACAAGCAGCATGAGGAATATGTGTTTAATGTCACAGACTACTAGCACAAAAGCAGTTATAAACTCCTGTTTTAAGTAATTCTAACAATGAGATAAAGCCCCCCCCCCAAAAAAAAATTAACAATATAAGAAATGCACCTTTCCACCAATGATGAGACCGGCAGAAAACTCATGATTCTTGCCCACTTTTCGCAGAACCTCAAAGGTCTGATAGGCCAGCTCTCGTGTGGGTGAAATGATCAGGGCACCCAATCCATCGTCTGCTGACCACTGCTGGCGAAACAAGCACTCCAGGACCTGTGCGAGCAGGTCAGCCAATCAGACGCAAGTACCGCAGCACATAGCTCCAATCCGAAATATCAGGGGAATGCAGGAAATGCAGTGTGCATCATCAGATGACATCTGCTCAGCAAAAGCAGTTCCAGAATCACTAAACATGCACAAACCTATGAAAAGTGCATTGAGTATATCCTTTATTAGACAGGGCAATTCCAGATAAAAGGGCAGAGATTCTCTGCTTTAAGAAATACTTTGAGTTTCATCTCAGAGGGGTTGATATAAATTAAAAACTGTACATTTCATTATAGAAACCAGGACCCTGCATCATGGGTAACCGTAAATCAGACAAAATGTTGCAGCTGCCAGGATCCATGAAGATAAAGTGCAAACAGACTGTCCACTTTAATGGAGCTTGCTTACAGGGATAAGGAAGGCCAGCGTCTTGCCAGATCCAGTCTTTGCGGCACCCAGCACATCTTTCCCCATCAGAGCAAAGCCGATGGTCTGCTTCTGGATCTCCGTGGGCTGCCGATACTGGGCTTCTAACAGTCCTGAGCAAGGAAGCCCAATAATTAACAGGAGTCAAAAAGTGCAATATTACAACTAATAAAAATCACAACTCTATAGTTAAAATTAAAGGAAACACATTTTTTTCTTATTTTAAGCATAAACCATCAGCAGAGTTACGTGCAGCATTCTGTGTCCAACAGCACATAACAGCAGACAGGGAAACGGTTATTAGACTAGGAGAAAACATAAAGCATGACAATCAATTACTGAAAATACCTCTTAATGTTTCCCTTGACAAAGGGAAATCTGAAAACTTCACTACATCCTTGGTGTTTATCTGAAAGGCATTAAAACATATTTAAAATCAGATAAGTAACATTACTTAATGCTACAAAAACAGGATACACCCGCACACAGAATGAAAATAAGAAAAGAATTCCGATTAGGAACAATAATAACTAGCACTAACATGACCTTGACTCGCAAATTTAACAAACACATACATTAAGACGATGTTTTATTAGTGGCAAAGCCCACTTTAGAACTAACATGAAATAATGCAAATTGACAACATGATTTCAATCCGATAACCATATTAAACTAAATGGATCACACAGTACACGGACAACTTAATCCACATGGGGACTACCAATAGCGATTACTACAGGTAATGTTTGATAACACTCTTCAATCAGCATACACAGTAGTCTGGCTTGCCAGTTTCTTACGGTCCAACAACAAATCGCATATTGCAGATAATTATGTACAACACACTGCTAAACATTCACAGACAGTTAAAAGCCTCCGTATAAGGGAGTCTGAAAGACTAATCAATTACAATGAGACGTTTTACCTCCGAATATTTATCGACCAATTTCTTGATTTTTTCCTTTTCGATCTGCCATTGGGGTTTTTCAACCTGCGTTTTCTGGCGTTTAACGCGTTTTTTAGTTTTGTCGTATTTTTTCTTCCACTTTTCAAAGTTCTTAACAGGATCATTTCTTGGATTTATAGTTTTTGTTCCTTTCGTCCCCCCTGTCATTTCGCTGAAATAACTCACAAATATTATTAAATTACTATTATCTTACTAACAGACACGCGACATGTGAGCACTGTATGAGGAGGCATGGAGCTTACAGGGTAAATGTCGCGTTGTTTTGACGTCACCGGAACAGGAAGTGACTTTCCTTTGGCGTATTGCGCAGTGACTTTTTGTGAGTTTTATAAAAACCGACTGGCAACAAATCTAACGACGTTTCGAACAAACATAACTTTCTCTCGGAGTGATCATTTAACATGTAAATATAACCGAAATCACAGCACATCCGGTGTCTTTTAATTACGTGTATCGGAATATTGTCAGACGGCGTCGTGGTTATAAAATCGGAATTTTAGCAGAACAGCAGCTTGAACACGGTTTGAAAGTGACTGCTGGTTAACATGTAGTCTTAACTGGATTTTGTTTCAGTCACGATTTAACGCATCCGTTGTCTGAAAATAGAAACAGAAAAAAATGCAAATAACCAGCTTTATTGGGAATTTGGCTGCATTAAAACATAGTATATGTGAGCACATAGAATAAGAAAAGCAAACAGACGTAAGGAGTGACACCATCTGACACAGGGCGGAATGCAAATACTGCATGATAATACGCAAATTAGCCCATGGCGCCATGTACTGACATTTGGCAACTTGTCCTGCAGACTTTCCATGGAAAGTAGTAGGCAGCACTGATCTTTCTCCGTCGTATCTTCTTTCACCTCGCTGTTATTTTAATTGTTTGATCATAATCTTGATTTATTGAATAATCCCCCCTCAATGTCGGTTATCACATTCAAGTCAAGAATAAAATAAAAAGTTAAAAATATGTATGTTGTCCAATAAATTTCTTAACCTTCTTAAGTTTAACAAGAGGCTGCAGTGAAAAAGAACACTGCTTTAATATGCATCTAGCTGTTTAAATAAAAAAAATACAAACACTGTTTGGAAAAATGTACAGTGGACTCTAATTGACTTACGAACTCAATTCGTTCGCGAGGGCTGGTCGTAAGTCAAGTTGGTCGTAAGTCAAGACTTTTTTCCCCCATAAGAAATAAATGAAATACCCATAATGCGTTGCGATCCGAGATTGTGGATTTCGACATGCTGTATATATTAGCGAGATCGGTCATACGAACCCCGCTCATATTTCTGCACAACTTCCTTCTTCTTTTCGATTGTGATTGCTTTCTTTACCTTCTCTTTCTTCTTTAGCTTTTTTTGGGGCCATTTTGATAGAAATTAGCGAAATTAATTATATAAAGCACCGCTCTGTCCGAAATGACGTCCAGGGCATCTCGGGGCATCTCGGCTATTTGTTTACAACCGCACAAGCGGATACACGTTTTGGCCTCGACCGGCATTCAAAGCTAAAATTTTGGTCGTAACTCAAATTGTTCGTATATCAGGCTGGTCGTAACTCGATGGTCCACTGTACGTGCCAGTTTTAAATGAATGGCCAGAATTTGATCAGATTTGTAAAATATTTATTTCTCTAAATATTTCATTACAATACATATCTCTGTTACTCTGGCGTTGGACATTTTCTAGCTTAAAGGAGTAACGTAGTAAAAATCCCAAAAACATAATACTCAGACGGTGCTGATGTATCTGAGTACCAAGCAAATAAAAAAAAAAGACATTAAAACACTAAAGCATCTTCGTGTGTAACAAGAGCTGCTAAGTTTACACTTTTCCTTAATTCCTGATAGCATACCCAAAATTGTTGTATGGAATATGAGTATGAAAGCATATAATTTTTTTGGACATTTAACATTCTGTATTCATCCACAGAATACATTCCTGTGTAGCGACAAGCTCATATTTATGTTTCAGCTGAGGATAATGTATGTTTTGCAGTTAAAGTTGCCATAGTCATTTGTGTAAACTTTATTTTCCATAATAATGGTTTTAATATGGTGACTATCTTTCTTGAAACATACTTTTATTCGATGAGCTGTATCTAAATACTGCAGACTTTCAATTTAAAAATCACTGTTGTCGTTCTTAGAAAAATGATACGTTTATATTAAAAAGCAATCCATTATATTATAAATCACAAGAGGTGAGTGAAGAGTAAAAAAAATCTACTTAATCTTGGTTAATCCACACATCAACCTCAAGCTGTAAATAGTAAATGTAATACCAGCAGTATTATGCTGTATTATAGGATCTGTCCGCCTTCGAACTGCTACTAAGCAATTCGCCCAACTGCGTGTCCTTGGCTTGCATGGGAAGAACATGCAAAATGCACACAAACAGAGTGAAGGCAGGACTCGAACCCTGGAGGTGTGAGGCAACAGTGTTACCTGCTGTGTTAACGTGCCTCCCCCGTATCCTATCAGTTTAAATATGAAATGAACAGTAATAACATCTGTAAAGCTTTTAGCAAGCAGGAATTAAGTAACATCTGGCATTTTTTCCTCATATTGACTCTATATGCCAGGGGTGGCCAATCTTATCCGCAAAGGGCCGGTGTGTGTGCAAGTTTTCGCTGCAACTCCCTAATTAGGTCACTGATTAGAGGACTGATTGGCTGAAGAGTCCTCACACCTGGGTTTGATCAGCTGACCTAAAGGTTATCACAAAAACCTGCATACACACTGGCCCTTTTCGGATAAGATTGGC
>JAODLD010000044.1:8828827-8851534 GCA_026781065.1 Mormyrops boulengeri | reverse complement strand
AGCTATTAGTTAGGTTCTCCCCAAACGAGCTTGATGGGCCAAATGGCCTCCTCTCATTTGTAAATTTCTTATGTTCTTATGTAACAACCTTATATGTATGTGAACCTACGTACAACCTCTCGATAATCGATATGGTAGCATGGAGCTAAAAAAATTCCTACCCTCTACTGACATCATAGCGCGACACACTGCTCACATGCTTGTGGTGATGCTGATGTAAACAAACCTACTACCCTGCCAATCACATGAAAGTATAGCACATCCTCTTATGTACAGTACCTAATATTTGATAACTATATAACTGGTTCATGCAATTACTATACTGTACTTTTACAGTTATTATAGAGTGTACTCTTTCTACTTATAAATTTTTTTACTTTGGCTTAGGTGTGTCGTAGGTAATGCCACCTAGGTTTGTATTGTGTTCGCACAATGACAAAATCACCTAACAATGCATTTCTCAGAACGTATCCCCATCGTTAAGCGTAGCATGACTACATATCGGACTGCATCAAGCAGGTAGTCTTGAAATCAACAGCCAACTTGCACTTTAAATAAGCAATGTTACAGTAACCACCTTTTTAGTTTGTATACCAGCGGTGACCTTATATGTATGTGAGCCTACGTACAACCTCTCGATAACCGATATGGTAGCAAAATCCTGACAGCCTCACCTGCAATGAGTTGGATGCAGCTCCTATCAGGAGCCCCAGAGACTGAGCCACCAGGGAGGTCAGTATCCCAAGAGTCACAAAGAGGATGAAACGCACAGCGTCCAAGGGCTGGGAGGTCATCCAGTACACAATGCTGCAGTAAACCACAGGGAACACCACCTACGGGGCCACACAGAGGGTCCAGTGATACTTAAACAGCAGTGTTTCCCGGCTTGGTCCTCGGGGACCTACAGACAGTCCACGTGTTTGCTCCCTCCCAGCTCCAGGCAAAATTGAACCATTTGCTGTAGTTTTTGTCACCACTAGATGGTGCTCTTTATTTAAAAAAAAAAAAAAAAGGGATCAATTCATGCTCCAAAGCAAACCAAGAACACCATCTAGTTGGGTCAAAAAATACTGAAAATGGTTCATGAAGCTCATAAAGCATCACTAGTCTTATAGACTACCATGACATCATACGTTTTTCTTGTATGGGAATATTGGAAATATAGGGGTGACCCTATCATGGAGCAAGGGTCATTTATCATGGCTTGCTAGCTTTACAATAAAACGCTACGTTATAAAATGCTGAGGGTCATGAAGCTACCTGAAAAGGAACATCAGCCATGGTCTTCGCCAAGTAGTACGCCTTCAGGCTATACCAGTAGTTCAGGTGCTCCCTCAGGAATACCGTCATCTCCAGGGGAACTATGGGATACAAGGGAAGGAAAGCCAGTGCCTTTATGCGTGGACGTCACTGGGACAGCAGCGTCACTCCTACTCTGAAAAGCCACGAGGACGCGGCCGCAGAAGTCGTCTCACATGTCAGCACGGTGGGCATAAGCGCCGCGAACATGAGGAACAGCATTGAGAAGAACAGGAAGCCAGAGTTGCTGAGGACTTTCTTGGCCTCGTTGCCGATGCCCAAGTAAAGGAGACCAATCAGAATTCCAATCCCGATATGGGAGGTGATGCGCAGGTGAGTGAGGACCTTGTATGAGGAAAAGGAATCAACACAATGAGCTACACCAGTACAAGAATATAAGCTACAGTACAAGGTGTAGAATTGATGTTGCAAGCAAATGATATCAGTAATGAAAAAATATCAGTAATGTTTTGTAATTGTTAAATTCTTTTTTTTTTTTTTTAAATAATTAAAAAATAATTATTTTTTACTAAGGGTTAAATGCATATGGGATATAAGGGTGCAATGTCCAATATAATCCAGCAGGTGGCACTCTTGCTTACCGCATCCCTCATAATGCTGATGAACGTTCTCTTAAACAGGATGCAGAACTGAGTCGGGCAGCTGGCAGAGAAACTATGGCAGCCCTCAGCGGAGGACCAGTCCTGGACGATAAGGAGGCCAATTGCGGATGATCAGTCCCAGTTTAACACCTACTGTGAGATCATGGTTTCTGGTCCAAGCAGGCATGTATGGGCAGACTGTTACATCGCCTTACCTCATCCGTCGTTCTGTGCCAGAAGAATGGATTGAGGGGCCCATCCCTGTGTATATCTTTGCTATAGTCCTTTTCCATCGTTTCCTGCACAGCCCTGACCAACCTGGCCGTCTGGTCCCCATACTCCCCGGAAGCCACCTCCATCACTACGACATGCATGCAGTTTCACAGCATCTTCCCTGGCAGGATCTCTCCAGACACAACAGCTTCAGGCATCACAAAATATTTTTATAAACCAAAATGTATTAAAACTAATTTCAGGACAGCCACCTCCTTTTTGACTACCATCCATCCATTTTCTTTCACCACTTGTCCTATTCAGGGTTGCAGGGGGTCCGGAGCCTATCCCAGAGATTATGGGTGCAAGGTGGAGAACAATCCAGGATGGGGCACCAACCCATCGCAGAGCACACTCGCACACCAACTGGCAATTCGGTAACTCCAGTTAACCTCAGCACGTTTTTGGACTGTTTGGGTAAACAGGAGCACCTGGAGGAAACCCCACAGCAACATGGGGAGAACATGCAGACTCCTGGTCCCAGAGGTGTGAAGTAACAGTCCTATCCGCTGTGCCACCATGCCGCTCCCTTTTTTGACTACAATTAAGTAAATTGCAGCAGTGCTCCGATGTATATCGCCGTTTATGAGCCACATGCCCAGCAGGGTGGGCGGGGCTGCCAGCAGTGGAATGACATTACATTGTTTTATATCCTAGCGAAAATTTAAACGAAAGATCGAACTACTTGTCAGATTTAAATATGGATTATAAACATTTTGCGGGCTCGTACTTTTAGGCATCTTGTAAGTGGTGAATGAGCCGATTACAACCCTCGTCCTTCATGACAGAAAATGGATGATCATCGGATGTTATAATCATCATAATCATCATCTTTTTAGTAGCTGGGTCTTTACCTCTGGTGCTGTTAACTTTGAACACTGATTATGTTTAAATACCAGCCAATATCGGCCAATATTTTCACATGGAACCGATGCTCATATCTTACCAAAGTCTGCAGGGTTGTGGTATGTAGGACAGTTGAGGCTCAGCTCTCTTAGATATGGGACGAGATTGGACACGTATCCTCTGTAAATGCACTGACCCTGACTCAGGACGTAGAGCTGCATGAAGATGGACGTGAGACGTGTTGTGTTAGAGCTCCGGTAAACATTTCCAAGTGATCCCGCCACCATGCCAAATTCAGAGTGCAGAGGTTACAGTAATCGGCGCCCACACAGCATGATGCAACTGCTGATATAAACATACCTTGTCAAAGAGTTCAAAGAGCTTAGCGCTGGGCTGGTGAATGGTGCAGATGATGGTTCGTCCGCCTTGGGCCAGAGCCTTCAACAGAGAGAGAACCTGAAAGCAGGAGGAGCTGTCCAGCCCACTGCAGGGACACAGAGATAATCGATGAATTATAGTTTATTAATATATGTTTATTCTCTGTGCCTATTTGTACTGTAAGAACTGGAGCCACGTCGTCTCGTCTCACTGTATACATGCATATAGGTGAGATGACAATAAAGTTCACTGACTTTGACTGCCTGCCTTGGTTATTATTATTTTGCATTTATTTGCTAAGAAAAAGTTTATTTACATGGTTGATGATTTCATATTTAATCTCCTGGGTGTTTTACGTTTTTCAGGCTCAAAGATACCAAAGAACAGTCCTGCAGTCCTTTTGTGCACACGCCTGGTTCTTCAGCTACTGCTCCACCTACTGTCCTTTACTGACATGCAAGAAAACGTGAATCACAGGGTTGTGTCACGGGAAAAGGCTGTTAAATTTTAGAAGACATTGTTTTTAAAACAGTGAAAATGTTTGCTTCAGTCATGCAGTAGAAAGGCAACTAGCTTAATGAGGAAATTGTCATTTCATTAACCTTTTGAGTTTCATACAATGACACTGATGTACATATAGATTATATAAATCATGAAAACGCTTTAAAATATTTGTATTTTCTATTTTTAACATGCTTTATCCTTGTGCTTGTAATAATGATTATTATTTGAATTTAATATGGCTTCTACCATCATAATTAAAAGGTTTATACTATGCCTTTTATTAACCCAGTGCACTTTATTAAACCCCTTAGAGGTATGATTAAGCACCTGATTAATCTGGACAAGCTGAATTGCATGATATTAATAAGAGAGGTCATAGGGACACTGCCTGTGGATACAGATGAAGTCCCTCAGGCAAATGCTCAGGTGATCAGTACATACACAATGGGGCTATACACTTAGCTGCGATTTCTATTTCTCTGTTTTTATGGTCCGCATGAATACTAGATGGCACCAGAGCAGGGCAGCTACCCCATAAATTAAGCTGGGTGTGTAGAAAGCAGAGAAGCTCTAGCAGGGAGGGCTTCTGTTTTTATAACAAAGTGCAGCTGGCTTGTTAGCATGTCCTCTCAGCCCTGGACGGGGGTCACTCAGTCCTATCGCCCAGCTTCATGCAATGCCACAGTACACGCTTTCTTTTATAATACTCTCATAACTCTCACCAAATCCCATCAAACAGGTTGCATGTGAATTTAATTAAAAGACGGAGCACCAGACGGAAGTGGTCGCTTTTGTGGCTCCCAGTTTTAAATAAATAACCATAATAATAAACAACAGAACCAAGAAAAGCAGAACTGGAGATGCCATTAGAGTCTTCGGACACAAAGAGAACCTGTGTAAGCTAGTATTATAACGCTCCTCTGAATACTCGAAAGGGGAAACTCAGGAGCAGGCACTCAGCAGTATAAAGACCTGAAAGTATTATCACCTTGTTAATTGGTTCACTGAGATCTTGTGAAAGTCTCATGTGCCATTATATCTTGTCCCAAATGGCCAAAATATAAATGGTAATTGCTCATGCAGTCTCCAGAGAGGAACCCACTGACTAATGGCCCTAGCCTAGTCTTTAGTAGGATTTTAATGGCGTCTACCAGCATGCGCTTCTTTGGCACTTTGGACCAGAGTGAGTGTACCTGGTTGGCTCGTCGAAGAACATGACGGGTGGGTTGTTTACTAACTCCAATGCAATGGCCAGGCGCTTCCTCTGGCCCCCAGAGAGGTTTGCCGTGCGCGTCTTGGCACATTCCAGAAGTCCCAACGCAGTCAGGATTTCTCTCACCTAAAAGAAAAGCAGGTTTGTCGCACTAACATTCTCACGATCTCAGTCACGCACCAGCGTTTGATTTAACTGAACGGGGCGTGACGCCAGCTCAGTTTCCATCCCAGGTTAGTATTTTCCACTTCAGTTATATTACCTTACTCTCCACAGTGCCGCCTTATGTTAAGGATGTGCAGACAGCAGGGTGCACGCTCGACAGCCAGCTCAACACATGAGCGCTAACGCTAACTAGACTCTTTATGTCAGCGTGCCAACGGGATGAAATGGTTGCCGGTGTCACACTTAACCACCGTAAACTGCGCAACGGTTATTATTACCGTTTCCAATGTTAATTATCCATAATACCGTGGTTGATTACCTTTGAAAAACTTGGGTTAAATGCTTACCGGCATTACCGACAGAGTCGCAGACAGAGGTGTGCAGGCAGAGCATGAACGTGGGTTTGTTTTGTGTCCATGAAAACACGGAGTAATTAGGCAGTGAGAGCGCTCAGTAGATTTTTTACGTCATGCACGTTTAATATGGTTTTCCTATGCTTACATGAGGTTTTGGCTAAGTTACTATTTTAATGTTTATGCAAACAAAAAGTGCATAGTGCTGCTAATTTTAGTTGTGGTTTTCAATATAGACTTTGGTAAAATGATTTCAGCTTGTGTATCAGAACTTTTTCAGCACATTTTAGCGATACCGCGATAACTGATAACCGTGATCGTTTTGGTCACTATAATCAAGATACTAAATTTTCATACCGTTTCATCTCTAGTGCCAGCAGGCCTACAGGAAGTGACACTGCCACACCTGGCTGACCCTCCAAAGCCTGTTTTACAGATCACTGTCATTTGCATGCCGGCGGTATTCTGCGACGGAGCCGTTTTGACGTTCCTGTGCAGCGTGACATGTAGTCACACATGTCGAACTCCACCCTAAGCTGGAAGAGTCCGCATCATCGGCCAAACCACCTGGGAGCAACTTATCACAGGCTTTAAGTTCTCCCTGTCCCACTTTCCCCCTGAAGGTCTCCTCTGAACAAAAGCCCTAAAAAAACTGTTCCGTATGGGTCTCTGAAATCAGGTCTTCCATTCCTGACTTATCTGTGCATATTCAAAAATAGGCTGTCATTCATTAGCTCTTACACATCTGATGTACTACTCAGTGACACAGTTCAGGTTTAACCAGGTATAATATATATTGTAACTTCAACACACATGCAATGAGATCATATATTTATAGTTAAATCCAATAAAATTTTGTTAAATAAATATTTTTCCAATTACTCTATAATATTATAACAATCTTTGGCATGTAAGGCTGGACCGGCCATCTGGCATACTTGCATGGTACTGGCTTTTTCTCAGTGGGCCAATGGGTATGTGGGCCAGCAAAATATTTTGTGTGACCCCCCTGCCCCCCCGCCACACACACACACACACAGAATTCTGTCTAGATTTCTGATGAAGTCCTCTTACCATCTCTCTCCGGCCCTCATTCTTTTCCTGGAGTTTCAGATTAGCTGACACCTAAAAAGTAGTGGGACAGTGTTCATGCCCAATTAAGCCTTAAATGCAATGTGTGCTGTACAAGTAAATACAGCTGGTATTGTAAACTAAAGTGTATGAACAGCATTACTGAACATAGTGATCTTTCATAAACATTAGGACTATCATGTAACTATTAGGACTGCTGCTCCTATATTTACATTCTGATAATTAGCAGATACTTTCATCCAAAGCGTCACACAGTTGAGAAAGAAGGGTTAGCCGGTCCCTGCAGCAACTGGGCTCACATCACTCTTGCCAACCACGGGATCTGAGCCAACAACCTTTCTATCAGAGACACAGCATCCGAACCCATAGAGCCTGTTACTGCCCTGTCTTTCCCTTGGTACACAATCCATAATACCTGGGAGTTGACATTACTGGCAGTATCAACATCATTTTTAGTCGCATTGATCATGGCCATGCAAATATAACCCCTTGGTTTTAGAGCCTCTTCCCCTTTACCATCATGGCCTCCTGTACTGTCAGATGGGGGAGGAGCATGTCATCCTGCATGATGTAACACGACACCTTCCGGAAGGAACGGAGGTCTCGGGGCTGTCCGTTGATCAGAATCTCCCCTTCCATCCCTGTTTCTCTGCCAGAAAGTGACAAGATGCTCAAAGTTCAAATGCAGGGAGTGATTAAGGAGACCCCTAATTGTATGGAAATGGGATCTCGTGAAGAAAACGCTAGCCTTACTTGGCCACAAGTCTTCACCCTCAGCTCTCACATACCTGTACCCAGCCAGAATGTTCATAAGCGTGGACTTCCCAGCTCCGGAGGGACCCATGATAGCCACGAGGCATCCGCTGCTGAAGTTCCCGGAGATCCCTTTCAGCAGGGTCTTGTAACCTAAAGCCCAGCACAACAGGAACAGGGCTGTCAGAAACGATCCGCACCACAAAGGGAGCAAAGGCCTTCATTCGCCTGATTGATGCTCTCCCTTGTCCCAAATCTTTAAAAGACAGAGGCATCTTTGTTCACGTGAAAAAGGCCACTTGGTTTCTGGGTCAATTTGCATGACTCAGATCTACGTAGATCCCAGGTCCACATGTGGTCAGTTATTGAGGTCAGTTTTCATTGTCTAAAAATGTGTTCCTATGCATTATCATAAACAGGTCTGCAGGTGTAGGGACTGATCAACAGATTCATGCATCAATGAATAACATTCTTAGAACCGAATCAAACACTGTTCTAAAACTGAAACAACTCAACACCATGAAGCAGAACAGCAGGCAGGAGTGTCCCACAGTAACCTGTTCTTTATACAGTGCTTAAAGCAGGGCTATAATCCAGGAGTTCCCAGGCTGCCTAATAGGATTTTCCTTTCTGATCTGAATAATACAGAAATACCCCTGACCCCATACAAACAGTCAAAGCTGCACACGTGACCTTCATGGGAACAGATAGGCAGGTTCAACAGTACCACAGCGAAGAATCCTACTTTCCTACTTAGTCTGAGCCAAAACAGATCACAATACATCTTTCATTTTATCCATACCCAGTTATCCCATGCAGAGCTGTCGGGGTCCAGGGCTGGACATACAAAATTCAGCAGCTCCAGTTCACCTGGGGGGAGAAACCAGCGTACCAGGAGGAAACCCCACGACGATATGGGGAGAACATGCAAACTCTGCACACAGAGCCATGGTGGAGACTCGAACCCCACTCTCAGAGGTGAGAATAACTTGTGTGAAATATTTAAAATATTTTAAAAGTTTTGGATTCCATGGTACAACAAGAAGCAAAGCAATACTCATGGTTATTGTCATATAGGCTAAACACTGGGAATGATGTCAGTGCTGGAGGGTGTGGCAAGGCGGCTCACTAGGCAACACTATTATCTAATACTAAGACAGCTGAGTGTTCAGATTGGAGCCCTGCTCTATCCTGCCTGCTGTACCTTTGTTCTGTGTGTTTCCTCCCATGTTTCAAAAACAGGTGGATAGGCCACTTGCTGTGTCCAAATTGCCTATTGGGTGTGTGTGTATGTGTTTGTGGATTAGGTTTATATTACATTGTGGGGACCAAACGTCTACCCACAATGTGATAAAACCCTGTTATTTCAACAGCCTGGGGACCAATTTTCAGGTCCCCACAAAGATCTGTGAATGCAATCAAAAAAGTAAAAATGCCAAAAGTCGTGTATTTTGTTATGTTACTTATTGTTAAGGTTATGGCTGGGTGGGGGTTAAGGTTATCATGCTGGGATTAGCGTTTCCCCGATAGAGATGAATGGAGAGTCCCCACCGTTACGTGTCTATGTGCGTGTGTTAATTTTTCCCTTTCAGATTCCGTTCTGCAATTCTGCCGATCTGGTTCCACGTTTTCCACTTCTCACCACGAACGCAGTGCCAAAACTGGATGGACTGGTTGTCGTCGCCTCGTTCTCATTTCCCGCCTCTCTAGTCATGGACTATAAAAGACGCCTCACCACCCCCTCGGACAGCTTTTTGCTCGTGCTTTGTCTTTGCTTGGAGAGTCCCCACAAGGATATAATTACAAACCTGTGTGTGTGTGTGTGTGTGGGTTATGTATATATGATTTTGCGGAGAATACTTTCATTAGACGATGTATAGTAAAATACATAAAATCTGGGTTTCTTGGTTACTAATTACTAAACATACACCCAGTCCTGCTTAATTACTGTATTTTTAAGCTATTGATTTTGGTGTTGTTTAGTCATGGGGCCTAATTACTACTAGCAGAGAATAAAATGGACATTTACCAATATTCAAGGTAAATATTAAATATTCTTAAATGATTTAAATATTTTTAAACAAATACAATCAAAAAATAAAAGAAACGTATCTGCCTAACCTTAAGCAACTTCATTTAGATTAAAAAATCAGGAACTCACTAATTTTTTGAAGTCTTCGGTTTAAATACTACATTGTTCTTCACTAACACAGTGCACTCTACATAATACAGCCTATAAAATAATGACATAATCATTGCCACAAAAATCACAGTAACAGGGAGCATAGGCTTCAGTCAGAATTTTCTAGACAAATAAGAATTAGAATTAAGTGATCAGCGTGCACAACAACGAAATGTGTTCTCTGCATTTAACCCATATGTGACGTCGTGACATAGCAGGGGGCAGCTAATTCAGCGCCCGGGGAGCAGTGCTTGGGGACGGTACCTTGCTTAGGGTACCTCAGTGGTGCCTTGCTGGTCGGGGATTTTAACCAATCTTTCAATTACAAGTGTGCTTCTCTAACCATTAAGCCACCACTGCCCATAAATAAGAATTAAGCATTTAGTTAATTATAGTGCATACAAACTGAAGAGAACATATGTACCTTAGTAACTGTCCAATAACTTTAAAGTAATAGATGGTACATCCTGTGAATTATTGTAAAGCTTATTATTAAAATCTCCATTTTGATAAGATACCATAACCAGTATATAGATAAACTATCATCAGGAGTCTATTCATAGCTCCGGAAGTACAGGACTGCAAATTGTCACACATCTGATATTTCAGACTCTCACACTCACGCAAGAAATCTTACGGCAAATCTATATTGTTCCATTATAAACTTAAATGAGCTACATCAAAAGTGTGGGGGTGGTTTGCAAACCCTGAACACTATTTACAAAGTAATAAACTCTTACATAAATGAGCGTGTATGTGTGTGCAGACTTGTCTCAAGTTAAAAATTTCACTCCAGCCAGCTGACCAAAGTTGACAACCCTGGAAGAATGTCCAAAAGTTCCTATATTACATTTTCAGATCAAAATGGGAAATGATTGAGCCGAAGCTGAATTTAATGCCTGGACGGCTGCATGATTCAGCGTCTCTGATCCTCACTGTGTGACTTTTCAGTTGGAGAAGGGCCTGCTGACAAATCAGACAGCTCTCCTGGACCAGATACATGCAATTCACTTGAAGGAAGACAGCTTTGTGGTTCATTTCCTGAGGTCAAGCAGATGGATGCTCATTCTCTATCCGATTTTCAGGAATATTAAACAAACTAATCCATTACAAGGCACAATTCCATATGTTAAATGGCCGTGTAGTAATGGTGTCCATGGCTGCTCGCACTGTCAGCACGAGTTTGGTCTAAACATACATGAAACCTACCTCTTGTATCAACTGAGATCAAACTCAGCATTTCATGTGAATAACGATGATGTCAATCTCAAGCATTCCGTAAATTATTTCGTTTCAATCCAAACCGAAAGGTGGCTTTTGTGAAACGGCCATCTTCCTGCAATAAACGAGTGACTGTAAACATTGACGGGCAACGCTGATAGCTCCTTTCAGTGCTCTAAAACATGCAGCTTTTGTGTATCAGGTAAGCTCAGTAGGGCAGAAATAGAAACCACACCAAGTCTGAGTATTAAATAGCATCAAAAGTATATGGTATTGTATGCCATTTTTTGTGAAAAGCTATGTTCCCAGAACCTGGTGAAACAAGAGAGCAGCTCAATTTTGTGGCCCATTCAAAACCTCAGCTCGACTTTTGGGGTGAGGTTAGGGTGGGGGTGGAGATCTGTTTGCCATTTAACTCTGTCTTACCCTGAATCACAGCTGCAAAGACACACAGACCACTCTTGCAGTCACCTTCCTTTACCTTAACGCTGTCTGAAACTAGGCGCTGCTCCAAACTCTTACCTTAATACCTTTTATACTGTGGTTTAAATAAAATTAAATCGTGGAGAACAAGAACCTGCAAAACATGCAATGTCTACAAACATTATTTTCAAATCCTTGACAGAATTCAGTAACTTACTGTTGCCTGATACTGCACAAGAAATGCCTTCAAAGATACATTATGTGGACAAAAGTATTGGGACACTTGGCCATTGCACCCACAGGAACTTTTATGACATCCCATTCTGAATCCATGGGCATTGATATGGAGTTGGTCCCCCCTAATATGTGTAGGATTTACTGTGTTTTGGCTCCCGTGTTTAACTCACTGGAAACCAATGAAGTAACCAGTGAGAAGTGGAACAGGTCTACAGTTCGCAAATCACTGCCCTTTCGGCCTTTAATTCCATGACAGCTGAAAATAGCAACCAAACTATTAAATACGATTAAAAAGCTTCCTGAATGGATATGATCCACCTGTGTAGTAAAGAGGTGACAGTACCTGTTTTTCTCCACCATGAGCCTTCTGGGACAGAATATGAGAGGTCTTTGAACTGGATATTGACAGCAGGCCGTCGCGGCAGGAGGGAGAAGCGCTGCGCCTCACTCAGGCTGTTCTCTATTTTCTTTAAATGCCTGTGCAGTAGTGGTGTCTGTTGGCTGCCAACGTTGTTAGACACCACTTCATCAACAGAAACACACACACTCCGGGGGTCAAGCATGAGATCTGGGGGGCCATTGGCATTCTGAGAAAGTAACACAAGAAATGGAAAGTGGGTAAGTGTATTGCATAAGAACACAAAAAATTTACAGACAAGAGGAGAGCATTTGGCCCATCAAGCTCGTTTGGGGGGAATTCAACTAATAGCTTAAAGTTGTTAAGATCTTATCTAGCTCACATTTAAAGGAACCCAAGGTTTTAGCTTGCGCTTCACTAACAGGAAGACTACTTCTGTAATACACGCTGTGTAAAGAAGTGCTTTCTCAAATCCAGTTTAAAATGTTCTCCCGCTAATTTCCACCGATGGCCACGAGTCCTAGTATTTGAACTAATATTGAAATAGCCATTTGGCTGAACGGCATCCAGACCTGTTAGAATCTTATATACCTGAATCATGTCCCCCCTTAGTCTCCTTTGCTTGAGGCTGAACAAATTCAGCTCAGCTAACCTCTCCGCATAAGACATTCCTCTAAGACCAGGAATCATTCTTGTAGTCCTACAGTGAACCCGTTCTAAGGCAGCAATGTCCTTTATAAGGTAAAGTGACCAAACCTGCACACATTATTCTAGGTGGGGTCTTACCAAGGAATTGTATAATCTTAGTGTCACCTCCCTTGACTTATATTCCGCACACCTAGAGATGTAACCCAACAACCTATTGGCTTTTTGTGTCCCCAGACTGTTGAGAGTGGGACATGGAAGCATCAACATACATAGCAAGGTCTTTCTCATAATCAGCTACCTTTATTTCAGGAGAACCCATGAAATATCTGTACTTTATATTTGTGCTCCCTGTTACTGAATAACAAAGGGAGTACCGGCACCTGATACTGAATAACAAGAGGAGTACCGGCACCTGATACTGAATAACAAAAGGAGTACCGGCACCTGATACTGAATAACAAAGGAAGTACCGGCACCTGATACTGAATAACAAGGGGAGCACCGGCACCTGTTACTGAATAACAAGGGGAGTACCGGCACCTGATACTGAATAACAAAGGGAGTACCGGCACCTGATACTGAATAACAAAGGAAGTACCGGCACCTGTTACTGAATAACAAGGGGAGTACCGGCACCTGTTACTGAATAACAAAGGGAGTACCGGCACCTGTTACTGAATAACAAGGGGAGTACCGGCACCTGTTACTGAATAACACAATATCACTGATACTGATACACAAACATTTAATGACCCTGCACAAAATTCATGGATTCTTTTCTCACTAAAACTTCACCACCAGTGAAACTGTACATATTTCTATTGTTTAGAATGGTTAAAAATATGTTTTTAAACTAAATTACTAAATTTCTACAGTGATGATACTGAAATATATTGAAAATCTAAACAAAACGTATATGATAAAATGAAAGAAAAACTAACCCAAACAAAATGGATTCCCACTACAGCTGAACACGCACCCTGGTGTTTCATTTTCAGTCTCATGACCATCCATAAATCTTTGGAAAGATAGCCTTTGTTAACATGGATCAACTAAAAGACGTTTCTGGAGGAAGAACAATGACAGTGAGAGGGGAACAAATGTATGATAGAAGATGGAAAGGGAGAAATGTAAATGGTTATGAGCAACAGTGGATGTTCCTGCCTAGAGAGGAGCCAAGATCACAAGGTGTGTGGTATTATCTAATGATGGTTTTATGTTGCATGAATCGGTAACTGGCCAATACACCATAGTTCCTTGATGACCTAAATGGCAGACTTCTACAGGTGTTATGCCGAAAAAGGCAACCCTGCCATAGAATGCATGCCGGTGTACTGACGAGTTGAGCTTTTAGGGTTTTTTGGGGGGTTAGGGTTAGGGATTTAGGGGTGTTTTGGGGGTTAGGGTTTTAGGGTTTTAGGGGTTAGGGTTAGGGTTTTAATGGTTTTTTGGGGATTAGGGTTAGGGTAGTATGGGAGGTATTTTCTGCAAAAGATAAAATGAAAATGAAAATGATAGAATGAAAATACAATCTCCACTTTGCCATTTCGTTTCCAAAGTCTGTGCACAAAATTCCTGCAAAAATTAAAATTAAAATGAAATAGCACCATTTGCATTTTAATTTTCCACTCATGAGTCAGATGTGAAAAATTAAAAAATAAAATTAAAAACCCTTTTTTGCTTTTTCATTTTCCAATTTTCCTTTTCATTTTCAAGTTCACTAGATGCAAATATATGTTAATCGGAGCGGGGCCGTGGGCGGAGCTACGGATCACTGCTGCGCTTCACACTGCGTTTGCCGATTCCGGTGTCTTCGTCATGGTCAAGCTTGTCGCCCAAACTAATGCCAAAGTCACACGCGGCTTAAGTTAGCTAGTTATCTGCAGCTACGGCTTAAGTTATTTCCAGCTTCCTTATAGGGGAGGGTTCGCAGCTGCACATGCTGTACAGTTTTTAGTTAAGACATTTTGAAAATACGAAATAAAAATATTATGTCGTGCGATATAATGGCAGGTATGCCTTTGTTAGGAAACACTTAAATTAGCTATCTGGCCTATGCTAATTTCATTGTCATTAGAGTGGCATGCCTGCTGTGTACTATGCATTTCATATTTGCCTTACCCAAGATGAATAAGACCTCCGCATTCCATTTGGAAATATGGCTTCTTATTCAAATGAGTGTTAACAATTGATCAAAGTGTCATGCGACCAGTTTACTGTTACAAATGAAAAATCACATTATGCCCAGGTAATTCCACCATTTTCAATACAGGAAGACTTTCTTGTACGAAATCAATATACGTTCTGCAGCTCAAACCTTTTATTCATACGTTATTTTGTATTTCCAAAATGTCTCGTAAAAACTGCATCATGCTCAAACATTCCTTTCTAGTGGTGCTGCGAATAAGACGCTAACTTAAGCCGCGAAATAAGCCGCTGCGAATAAGAAGCTAAACGAACCGGAAGCTGCAGATAAGTAGCTAACTTAAGCCGCGTGTGACGTTGCCATTAGTTTGGGCGACAAGCTTGACCATGGCTAAGAAACACGAAGACGCCGGAATCGGCAAACGCAGTGAGAAGCGCAGCAGTGATCCGTAGCTCCGCCCACCGCCCCGCTCCGATTAACATATATTTGCATGTAGCGAACTTGAAAATGAAAAGTCAAATTGGAAAATGAAAAGGCAAAAAGGGTTTTTAATTTCGTTTTTTCATTTTTCACATCTGACTCATACATGAGTGGAAAATTAAAATGCAAATGGTGCTATTTCATTTTAATTTTAATTTTTGCAGGATTTTTGCGCACAGACTTTGGAAACTAAATGGCAAAGTGGAGATTGTATTTTCATTCTATCATTTTCATTTTATCTTTTGCAGAAAATACCTCCCATAGGGTAAGGGTTAGGGTAAGAGCTACTGATTAGCACTACGGTAGCCTAACTCGACAAAGTAACTCAACTCGTTTCAGATCAGCGACTTATCGATCATTTAGAGACAGGCATGCATTCTACGGCAGGGATGCCTTTTTTGGCATAACACCGGCAGAGGAGTAACGGCAAGTGACAAAAATGTGTCAGTCTTGTGCAGTGCTAAGAATGCTAAAAGATACTGTGACAGATTTATCGACAGAGAAGACATTAGATGTGAAATGGATGAGAACGTGAATACCTCCGACCTTGGCCAAAAATACTCTTAATTTTATTTTGAGAACTCCAGTTGCATGGCATGATTAATGTTAATTATTCCTAACAGATGCAAGCGCAAAAGGGGAAATATTACGACCATAAAAATAACACAAAGTAATTAATATCATATCATTCTTTAAGTCTTCAGACCATCATCATCTTCGCCAGTGTCGTATCTACAATCTAAGTTGTTCATTTAACGTTATATATTTCACTCGCCAAAAACGAGACCACAGTATCAAAACATTGGCATTATCAACGTCATCATTTTAAGTGAAAATCTTCTAAATGATTAATTAGCCTATTATAAGAAGTACTGTAAAAGCCTTGCTTCTAGAAAATATACAACGCACTAAACTCCAAGAAGGGAAGGGTTACTGCAGTTCATACGCTTATTGGAATCCAGGAGGTGAACTGTATTAACTCCGACGCAACGAGGAAATCTTTATAAAGGGCGACTTTAAAATACACAGAATTTAACATTTCATGCTACACGTGAATAGACTTCTGGCATAAATCGGTAGTTTGAATGCAGGTCATCTGTCACGGCATGCAGGTACAATAAATCTCATTAGAAGTCTGGAAAGAAAATATAAAAGAAAAAAACTGTATATTGTAAATATTATTCCACTTTTTAAAATTACATTTTGTAATATTCCCTCAGGTTCTCTAAAAAACAAATATTAATAGCAACACCCGTCTCTAAATTATTGCATACGTGTTCATAACCCTACCTGCCCGTTCTTCCACACCTGTTCGCTAATATTTCTTTAGATATATATATCACTTGCTCGTTGTTTCTTACCATGATGATGGAGTTCGTGACCGCGGTATTATTCACTGAAAAGGCTGCCATAAGACAAGCCATTTTTTTAGCGCATGTCATCAAGTTTTTTTTTTTTTTTTCCCAGCAGCTCCTACAGCATCTGTTCCTGAGTTTCTGAGTCTTTTTTTCTCTGCTGAATATCCGGTCGTTTTTGACTGTCTCCTGTCTTTCCTACGGGGAGCATGAACTCATTATGCTATTGTTTACACACAACCCCCTTTCTTGGGATGTACTTTGATGTCACACACTATCCTGCCGTGAACTGTGCTTCGGAAAACCAAAGGAGGGGCTAAGACAACGCGGGTATTTAATTTCTTCTAATGTTGAAGGCAGTGGACCACTGGACGTCTCGTAACACATTGACTGTTGTATCCATTACTCGTATCTATATTATCATTTTGAAAAACCCGAGATGGTTGGAACGAAAACCAGTACAGGTGTCCACACATATCAGTCTGAGAACCAATACACTGAATATTTTAATGTGCAATTACTTAATTCGGTAAATAATCATGTGATAAATAATCAAAGAAGAAAAATGGAGATACTACTTATATGAGAAACTTAATATTCCGTTGAAATAACTGATACACGTTTGAGTTCCGCCTTTGTAATAATTAATCAGTACAGTTTCTTGCTTAGAGAGAGAGAAATTTAGGGACTAAGCGGGTGTATATGTGGGGCAAAGGGATCTGACGAAATCAGATTACTCGTACGCTGGTTATCATTCCTAATAAATGAAGTTAAATAATTTAACGCAAATGTTTTCATTCTCAGTCGAATGTCTGACAAGGACATATCAAAAGGAACCAGTATATAGTAACTGGCAAATTTTATTAGGGTTTTTAAAATCATATTTTGCAACATTTTTCGTCCAGTTTTTCCAAAAAACAATTATCAATAGCAAAATCCCTCTCTAATTTTTTTTCAGAGTAATGTTCATATTCCCCCTAGTGGTTAATTGTGCAATTGCCATTTAAAAACCAAAATTATACTTTTCTGCTTAAAGCCTACATCAGATTGTATTTAAGACTCAAAAATTCATTTTAAATGATTTTTAATAATACTCATTTAGCCTCACGACACGCAAAGAAACGAGAACAATTCCGGTCTGTAAGCAATATGCTGCCTTCGATTGTTAGCTATGGATTTGAGGTTTGTAATCCTACCAGGTGCAATTACAGGCTCTTTTGAAAAACCGTGAATGCATAGCACAAAGACATTACCGCAACAAACAACAAGGAACACATTTATGTTTTCTCAGCCTTCATCGGAAAAAATGTCCTTGTTTATCAATGTTGCACAAATTAAAAATTATAACACTATAGAAAAGATGTTCCTATAATAAAATCAAATATTTCGATAGAGCAGGGGCGTCGTTAGGCTTATTTTAGGGGGGCTTTAACCCCCCCCCCCAATAAATGTGAATTTATTGGCTTAAGTCATGAATAGTTTGCCATCAGTTCCCCAGTAAAGACTCAGCCCCCATATCCATTCATTTCTAACTACTCCCCTGCTACAGAGAACATGCCTCTGATTTGTTAAACAGGTTTATCCCGTTTTGTAGGTAATGCTGTAGGCTTGCGATTTTCCTTGCTTACACGTCACGTTCAGGAAAAGCACCTGAGAAATAGATGTAAATGTTGTGTGTTCAATACATATGGTCAGAAATTTAATATGAAATAACATATAGAAAAAATGTGAATTTATAGGTAACACTGCCCATTACTTGGGATTAAATACATCAATTACATATTAAGAGTATAACTTTGTACGTAGAATAATATTAAGTCAGCAAGAAAACGGCTACATTCATGTATTTTTATAAAGTATATATGTTAAGAAGGAAGTGTTATTTTTCAGAAATAAAAGAACTCTCTACAATGAAAAGCTGAAGGATATAGGATGGGTAATGTGTTTGCTAGTTCTTTTATGTTAATGCACTGTGCCTGCTCTTCAAAGATGGCTTTACGAATCTGTCCCAGGAGGTGCAACGTGAGTGAACTCAACCAGTCAGTCATCCAAATAAACAGATTTGTAAAACAAATAGTGAATAAATGAACAATTATAACTTCACACTGATAGGACTAACATGATCCACGGACGATACGTTGTGAAATATAACGTTAAAGTGGAACCAGCTTATAGTGATCACGGTTATAGCGATCCACGGCATATATGGATGAAAAAGTTTGGGAAAGAATCATTCCCACACAAATGCTGTTTAAAGACCGACCAGGATAAGCTGGCGGAAAATGGACGGCCGAACGGACGTTTTATCTACCGTTAGTTACTGTTGTCTAACAGAATATAAAATGCACGGTCGGCGATATAATTTGTCGGTTTAATGGGCCTATAAGTCTATCACGGCAAAAACGGCTGGTCTTACGAGATGGTTCCCGTGTATTCCAATGTGTGGAATAAGACATACTTTATTGATCCCAGGAGGAAAACGCACAGGTATAAACATACAGTGCAAAACAGAGACAAAGTGCAAAGACGGTACACGTAGTGTAAAGTATACATAGCGCCAACAAATGCCTCCCCTCGATGTTTGATGCTGCTACTTGTACGATAGACCAAAATGAATTTGTAACATGAGTTTTCAAACATTCGTTTTGAAGCAGACTTTTATTCTGAACGTGAAGCGGGGGTTGGGCGCAGTAGAGTGAAGCTGGGGGATGTGCGATAATGTTTTAACAGTTCTGCGAGCGGTTCTGGTGGTGCGACTTGGCTGTGAAATAAAGTTTCCGTTCATGTACCCCTTTAATCTTGATTTTTTTCTACTGATGACCCATACCCGAAGAACAAAATATTTGTATATTGCAACTGGACAAAAGACCCCAAATTAAGTATTACAAATCCAGTTGGGCTGCGGGAAGGTGCCAGTTATGATGGTGTAAGTTATGATACTCCGCATTGTTTGTAACAATCGATATGGTTTTATTCAGCGGTCTGTTAAGGCATTTTTTTTCTCAGACTATGGCTACGCGGTCCCGCAACACTAATATATGTTATACGTCAGTTATTGAAGGTCGGCTGTTACCTAGCAACCCGACTGCGTCGAATTGGTGCTGCGTTCTAGAACTCGCTTGCGAGTCATTTTCTAGGCAACTTATAAGCCCCTGTGCTTCGCGTCTTTGTACACATAACTGTAGTAGAAGCAGCGATGGATACACTTTGGAAGAACTTGGAGAAGGAACTTACGTGCGCTATATGCCTGCAACTCTTCGAGGAGCCTCTGGAGTTGCCATGCATGCACAACTTCTGCCAAGAATGCATCAGCAGGGCTTGGGCTGAAAGTGTAGGTGCAAAGCGATGCCCAGAGTGCAACCGCACCTACAACAGAGATCCGTATGTGGCAGAGAACGCAAAATTAAGCAGCATTGTCCAGCGGTTTAAGGACTTGGAAGCCCCGATGGAGGACTGTCGCAATGGCATGAGGGTGAGTGGGTTCATTTGGACAGAACTCCTGTTTAGTGCAGTGGGCAGCACGTGGGTGACAGACGTGTGATATGGTGCTGGCTGAGCGCCCGTTCACACATCTCAAAATTCTTCTTCTAGCAAGCATTCATGGTGCAGCAGCAGAGGATAGGAGAACAAATACAGGCCATAGCAGAAAACCTCAGAATGGCAGAGGCAAATAAACGGCAGGCAGAGGTAGGACAACTGCCGGTCGGAGCCCAAGGACCTCTCTGAGCGTCGGGTGGCCGTGGTGCTGGCTGCTCTGAGGTTTTTGGGATCTGAAAGTGTCAATCAGCTCTATGAGCATGTGACATATTCCAAACTGCTTGTGTTTGCAGAAGAACTTCCAGAAAGTCAGGGAGACCATAAAGCTACGATACCAAAGAATGCAAGAGCTCCTGATGCAGGACATGGGCAGGACTCTGGAGATGCTGGACGCGGCCCACTCCAGGTGTGAGGACAGATCGGCTCAGATAGGAACCAAAAGGGCACAAAAAAGGAAATTTTCAATGGCTTTCTCTGAGACCAGCATGGGGCCAGTGAGAAAGCAGCAATGTACTGCTCAGGGGTCAGTGGGGCCAAGGTCTACTGCCAGGCTGAGGTTTGCCCCTGGTCCATCTCCGCCTCTGGGCCCAGCCCTGGCCCCTAATCAAGCTCCACCCCTGGCCCTTGACCAAGCTCTGCCTTTGGGCCCGGTTCTGAGCCGATCTCCTCCCCTGGAACCAGCTAATCCTCTGTGTCCTGACCAAGCTCTGCCTTTGGGCCCAGCTCAGAGCCAGTCTCCTCCCCTGGAACCAGCTCCTCCTCTGGGCCCTGACCAAGCTCTGCCTTTGGGCCCAGCTCAGAGCCGGTCTCCTCCCCTGGAACCAGCTCCTCCTCTGGGCCCAGCCCTGGGCCCTGGCCGAGCTCCATTCCTGGACCCAACTCTGGCCCCTGAACGCAGGTCTGGCCCTTGGTTGAGGTCCGCCCCTGGGTCGAGATCCACCCCAGGACCCATCTCTGCCCTTGGGCCAAGCTCCACACCAGGACCCAGTTCTGCTACTGGTCCCAACTCTGGCCTCTGACCTGCTTTGCCTCTGGACCCAGCTCTGGCCTTGGGCCAAGCTCTGACTCTGCACTGTTAAGAATTTCACTGTAAATTTTACAGTAACTTACTGGCAGAGTTGCCAGTAAAATACTGTATAATTTACAGTAAATATTTAAAAGTAACTTACTGTAATTACACTGTATCTACAATACAGTAGACTACTGTAAACATTTACAATAATTTTGCAATAAAGTACTGTAATTTGTTTATATGTGAACATACCTGGGTGCCTTTAATTTGAAATAACAACCCCATGACATTACAGTTGATTTCCTTTATTATCAATTTAACAGTAGAAAACCACAGTAGTGTTTTATTTAAAATAAATTTTATAATAAAATAAAACATTTCAGTCCAGTCTTAATTACATACATACGTATTAATGCATACATTCAAATGTTTAAAGAGAATAAAGAAATAACATTTTACAATATAAAAAACAGAAAACCTGAGTGAACAATGTGCTAGTAAGTGTAATTTACACAAAGGAATATAAACTTCTCAAATGATTTATTTAAACAAAAAAAAATTTGGATAGTTCCCAATTTTAAACGCAAAAATAAATGTGTAATAAAATAAAACCAATTCAGTATCCTTTAGAAAATATTTAACAAAATAAAAACATGACCGGACAGGACTGGCAAGTCTGCAAACAAAAAAAACAAAACACTCTTTGAAAATACTTTTAAGATTTATTCATACTCAGCAGAACATGAATAAAACTAGGAACATATATAAAGGTGACTGCATAAAATAAAATCCATAACAGCATTTTCCTCAACATTAAGAAAATATTATGTCACAACATTGCCCTCTCTCTTAAGAGATGACTCAGTAGATCTGTGGATTACAAGGTTTTGGTTACATTCACAAGAAAAACATTGCATTCTTTCAAACTACTTATGTGAATTCTAAATGCTAAACTGGCCAGGTGTGTGTGTGTGTCCTGAGATAAGCAGACAACATTTCCAGGGTGTCCCCTGCCCAGCACCCTATGATCCCAGACATTACCGAACTAATCTGACCTTGAGAAACAGGGCTAAGTGCTTTGGAAATGTGTGGGTGTGTACACATCACTATTTTCAACAAAACAAAGTTGGCAAAAGTTGTATTTTTTCCCCATTGTGACCATACTAAATAGACAAGTTAGTAAACTTTACATTTAAAAAATGGCATTCCCTTACACTTCCTTACTTAGAATGTGTTAATTTAAAGTTTTAGAGTTGACAACGAGGGTCTCTGTGTTTGTTATTCTTTGCTAGGAAACAATGTATTTTTCTTACCATTCTTGCGCTGTATGCCACTCGAAATCTGCTAGTTTTCAGAGAAGAGAGGCCACACGTGGATTAAGGGATGCAGACTTTTTGGACTACTTTTAATAAATAAAACAAAATTAGAGGTATCTTGTCTTACCCAATGTCCCTTCAAAGCATACAGCACAAAAATTTTAGGCATAAAAATGAAAAAAAAACCATCTCTCTTTCAACACTTGCCGAATACTTATGAGTTTCAAACAAAAAAGAAAAAGCTGGCCAGGTAATGAAATTATTAGTTTTTCCCTTCTTTGCAAAGTGTCTTTTAAACAGGTGCCACTTCATTT
>JAODLD010000044.1:8806324-8828727 GCA_026781065.1 Mormyrops boulengeri | reverse complement strand
CTAATTACCACACAGCTCTTGAGCTGAATCATTTGTGGTGGAACAGGGAAAGAACTAAGCCACACAGGGCTCCGGCCCTCCAGAACTGGGGTTTGACACCCCCGGACTATGTAAAGCCATCCCTCCACTTTCATACAAGTTATAACTCCTATAACTGTTTGTGGGCATAACCTACAATTTTCAGTATCCTGCGAAGCTGGTAGAATTGTGCAAACGGATCTGTGGCACTTAATTTATATTATTACAATAATCTTTTTGTTTAGGTAGGGTAGTTCATTGGTGTATTCTGGCTAGTTTCCTTTCTCAACTAGTGCCCAGCCTGCCCCTTAAGAGCACGACCCGGAAGTAATACCTCGTGTTTCTATCCAGCAAGATGGAGGAAGTTGATGCAGACGACTGGTTAATTCAGTCGCTCCAGCTGTGAGTAACATGCTGCTTTGCAAATCCAGTATCAGAACAATCTTAGGAAATTGCAAGCGATGTGTTTTATACATATAAAAAGTATAACTTGTAATAGAGGCATATTTCCAGCTTGATATACGTTGTCCAGTTAGGTAGTTGAATATTCTGCTTGTTATTTTTTCAGTAATAAATACATTTGGCAGAATCAGTGACATACCTTAAGGACACCGGGGACTCAGGGTATTCAATTTGCAGTTTATATATTTGGACAATAAATACATACATTGTAATATTACCACCGTTTACGCGTGCTGTAATCAGCGCGCCCCCCCTTACTGGGTCCGCAGCTCGAAATTTCTTATTAAACGCTCCATAAGAGTACGATCTGCGTGTATGAACTCAGCTGTCACCCCTGGGGCATCTTTAAAATCATTAATTTCGGTTGGTTAAACGCTGATTATGTGACGATCAAAATAAGTCTTTAGGAATCATTAACACGGAAATAAATCCGAGAAATAAATATCACCAGTGCGTGTTTTGCATTATTTCTTGATCTTTATTATTATTTATATATTTTTTAGCTATAGCGATCTTCATGTTTTTGAACTTCAGGACCCTACCCAGGTTATTGAGTGGACGTCAGATAAAAGTAAGCTATGGTCGCCTGATGAACTACCATATATTTACTTAAAATTACTGATTTTCTGTAGGCATATATCTTAATCTAATATATGGCACTGTTACATGAAATGTAATTTCTAGGTATCTGTGTGGCTGGATACAAAGGGACACAATCACATGAAATCTTGGAATTGCTTTTACCACAGAAATTATCTACTAAAGACAACCAGGTGAATATACAAATACTTTTGTTTTTGGTTTTGCCGGAAATGCCCTGCAAACAAGCAGATGCTGAGTTTAAAATCATTGTTGACACACTACAGCACAACAACGAAATGTGTCCTCTGCATTTAACTCATATGTGACATCGTGATATAACAGGGGGCAGCTAATTCAGCGCCCGGGGAGCAATGCTTGGAGGTGATACCTTGGTCAGGGAACCTCAGTGGTACCTTGCTGGTCGGGGATTCAAACCAGCGATCTTTCAATTACATGTGTGCATCCCTAACCATGAGAACACCACTGCCCATCGTTGTTTACTGTCTAGTTACTTGGGTATCATCATTTTGTAAATCTCTTGGCTACAGGGACTTTGTCCAGAGCGAGATTTTAAAGTACACCATGGTGGTTTCTCAGAAGAACCCATTAGCTGCCTGAAGTATATTTTGGGATCGAGGTAAGTGGACTCATTATGATTAAATTACAGAAACAGGAATGTACTTTTTGGACAGGTATGCAGACAGGAAAGAGTCAAAACAGTTGCTAAATGACAAAACAGTATGAAATGAGTAAGATGTAGATGTTCATAATCAGATCGTGGTCCAGCTTCTGGCGGGATCATTTGGGGGAGCAGAATGGTGTATAGCAGACTGGGTAGTGTGTGCTAAAGGGTGTTTAGCAAGGATGTGGATCATGAGGGACTTGAGAATGCATCAGTGCATGTCTATATTGTTTGTCGGTCACTTGATTGCATGCTGAGTTGACCCACGTAGAAGTAATCCCAATTTTAACTGAATGTAAAGAATATAAGACAAATATCACTACAATGATTTCTGATGCATCAATGTCATTGACATATTAGCTAACCTGGAAAGGTCTGCTAGTTTGTTTTACTGCATACATTCTGCTGTTTCCTGTTAGATGTGTGGTGACCAGTGGTTTCCCTGGATCCAGTCTGCAGATTTGGCAGATTGGAGGAGATGATACTGGTGAGGACTGCTTTTGTTGTTGGTTACAGCAGATACAATGAGAAAGATTTCCTGTTTCTTTTTGCATTTAGAATGTGATATTGTTTGAGTTGCATGAACCAATTACAGTGATTTTTCTCTGAGAATGTTGACTGAGATCTAATATCGTGTTACAATGACATTTTCTTTTCTTGTCATCAATTTAAGATGCAATCAAGAGGACTGGATGCATTAATCATAATAATAAGTCAGAGAAATCATGCAAATTAGCATCTGGAGTTACTGGAGTTGCACCGCGGGTCCTGCATGGCTCGCAGATAAGGAATGTTCAGCTAACTGACCTCGAATCTGGAAGGTCGCTCTACACTGCAGGTAATTTATTCTGTCTCTGACCCAAATGAGCAGGCCATGGTATTATCAGCCATCCAGTATTACCTTATGTTGTTGTTGCTGTGAGACTGCATTCTTTAGAGTAGGGACACTTCTTTTCCTCCACAGGGGAAGATCTGTCAGACATCGTGAGTAGCCTGCAGTTTGTGGACGCTGATGTGTTCTTGGTCTGCACGGGCAGTGGTGACTTGTGGGTTGGTGACATCCGGGATGCTTCAGCTTTTCGGCGGAATCCCGTTGGAGAGCCGGATGGATCCTACTGGTGCATGGACTTGAGAAAAGACGCCTTGTCGTCAGATCCTGCTGTTTGCACTGTGGTGCGCCTTTCTTCTGCCTCTCGGGCGATCGTGTCAGATCTAAGAAATCTGAAAAGGCCCATCTGTGGAGCGCAGCTGAATATCCCACATGGTGGCGCTAGCTGTGACTTCCTCAATGTCACTTGGGCCCCAGCTTTGGACAGTTGTCTTGCAGTTTCAGGTAGGCATCTTGTCATTCTTCCAAGCGTTAATGAACTTTAAGTAAACTCTGGCTAAAACGTGCCACAAGAATGTATGGAAAAAAAAGTACATTCTGGTGATTGCTGCCAGTTGTTGAAAATATGTCAAGATTTAAAGAAAGGAATACAATGTGAAAAAGCCTCGATTAATTTTTTAAATGTTTTTTTTTCCAGGTTTTGGTGGAATGGTACATATCTATGACACCACAGCTTGGCGGCCAGAATTAACAGAACCCCAGGCGCTGTTTGTGCATAAAGGTCACATAATGTCCACGGGTCCTGAGAGTGATTTCAGTCCTACTATTGTCACAACTCACTCGTGGCATCCTTGGAGACCTAGGACTTTACTTTCAGCTAGTACAGATGGGTCTTTACATGTTTGGGATTGGGTCGACAAAACACTAAATAACTGCTAAGTCTGAAAAGCGCTTCAGATCAGCAGGTCTGTCAGGATTCAAGTCTGACATGCAGATCACATGACCTTGGGGGATAATTACTGACACTGAGAACTGCACAGTGTTTTTTCTACAGAGTCCTGTGATATTGGTTATTCGTTGACATCTAATATTTTAAGAGCCATACCATTGGGTCAGTCCACTATTTTTATAAATGAATCTTTATTAAAATTTCATTTCATAATCCTGAACATTTCCCCGTGGCTATTCTTTTACTTGAAAAAAATATGTATGTTCAACATACACAGCAACAGTGAAACCATAATTATTTATGCATTAAACTGTCTGTCAACTATATATTTATGGTTTAAACCTGGCTATTAACAGATGTGGTACTTGATCTTATGGAATAATGAGTTAAACTTTGAAATATTTGAATCCAGCTACCATGCTTTATAAGACAAAGAAGACATTAAAGGCATGACATTTGCATGTGTGGAGGGAATGTCTTGGTCCTGGGTTGCTTTCCTTTTGATAGATCTGATGATCTTTACTCCATGTTTTTCTTATTCAGGATGGCTATCATAACATGCTTCAAAGGCATTTTATTACAGATGGGTAATGGGCAATCATTCGTTTTCCAACAAGATAGCGACCAAACCACACCAAAAATGTATAAGAGCTATCTGGGGAAGACAGAAAGTAAAAGAATTCAGACTAATGACCTGGCCTGCCTAGTTTCCAGACCTGAATCAAAACCCAACTTGTATGGGGTTAATCGGATACAAGTGTTAAAGCAAATTTCTGGGAAGGCATGCAGTCTGATTTACTACTGAAACGTGTTAACCAAATGCCTTGTCTTTGTGAAGCAGTTATCAAGGTAAATAGTGACTATTTTGGGAAATCCAAGATTTAAATGCAATTTTCAGTTGTTTTCTCGAAGACTGTTCTGGTGCTGCATATTTTAATGTGTTTTTTCAATTTCTAGTTTTTACAGAAAAATATTACGTAAAACATCCAGAAAACGTTTCCAGTAAGTGCAGTCAAACTGGTACAGTACATTATAGCTTAAAATACAGTGATCTGGTATCCTGTCGTATTACTTCCAAGTTGCATAATATTCAGAACACAGCAAAGCCAATTAACTATGTTTTGTAGTTTATCCAGCAATTCACTAATAGTTTTGTTTGTGGACCCTAAAAGTTAAACTAGACACATTCTGCAAAGTATAAAGTCCCTCCTTCCATACAACCATACATACACACACACTTATCCTGGTCAGGGTCAAGTGGGCATAAAATTACTGAAAACATTAAAAGCCATGATCCTTAGGTTAGGTACACCCGTAGGTTACTTACACCCGTAGGCTACTTATCAGTTGCCTCCAACACATCATCAAGTGGGAAACTTACGAAAGCAATCTGCTCATTCTCATGCTTCTTGCCACATTCTAGCAAACAGGCAAATAGTCCCAAATCTGCAGAGTAGGTCAAGTCAGAGTAAGCACTGGGGCCAGGACAGATGATCCAGGGATTCTGCCAGTCAGATGTGCGAAGTGGCGCCTTGTTCACATACACCCCCAAGTCCTTTCTCTTCTTGCAATTGGTGGGGTGCGAGAACAGCAGCCACGTCTGCATATCGCCGCCTTGGTCTGTTTCCGGTGCAGGGAACCCAATCACGCTACCTTGACACCCGTGGCGCTGTTCCACGAGTGCCCGTGCGGAATTACACCTGTCAAAGTCAGCTCTGTCGCTCTCGCCAACAGCCTCTACTCTGTGACCTTTTGAACTCCGGGCATTACAATACACGCGACTATTGGCACGGCCATCAATGATCTCGGCGACTTCACACTCCGCAGAGTTCTTTTTCACAGGCTTGCTGATATGCCATGTCTCACCTCTGTCTTCACTGTAGAAATAAAAGGCGTGCGGCTTTATATATTTTGGGCAAGGATAGCAGCAGCACTTGCAGTGGATATAGTAAACGTACGCGGGCACAATCAATTTGCCGCTACTCAGAAGCTGGATGCCGTGTCCTGGTCCAACGGCAAAAGTTGCCCACCTGTGAGTCTGTCTTCCAGTGACACTCTCTGTCAAGTCTGTAACTTTACTCCAGTTTTCCCCCTTGTCTGTGCTGGATATATAGCATAGCCTGGCTGCATTTTTACCTATGCACCTCTGTTGGGTTTCTGATACATTCTTCGGAATGCAAATAAAAAAAAGGAAGAGAGTTTCCGATATTTCTTCACGTACTAAGCAGGGGTTCATGGTGCGATGTTCCGGCAGACTTGCTGAACTCAGTTCCCGAATGGGTGACCACTGAAAAAAACATTCCGCAGCATTAGGGTTCCTCAAATTGCCCAGTATAACACAATTCACTATACAAAAATATGTACGTTTTTATTAATCGCGACAGGTTTGTGGTTTTTAACGTGGAGCAAGAGGGCACAGAGAGCGAGAGAGAGAAAAGGATGTTATACTTTTTAGTTTGGCAGTTCTAGTTTAAGCCTTGGAGGTGTACTTTGTGCTGTGTTGATGTTCAATAACGTTAGTATTAGAAAACTGTTTTTAATAACATGAACATCAGGGAAGCATAAAGATAGAGGACTGCCGTTGGGATGACATTGCAGCACTCTTCAGTTCATGCCATGAAAATTTCAGGCTGTTCTATGTGCACGGGGGTGTCCCTAATGAGATGAGGTAAGTGAGGTGAGTCTACAGTACATTGCTGCATAAGGGGGTTGCTATGAACTTTATAGATATCCATTTCACATTTACAGCATTTAGCGGAGCAACTTACATTTTTCTAAATTCAGGGACAGTCCTGAATTTTAAGGGGTCTTGCTAGTGCCAGAGCTGGGACTCGAACCCACAATCTCCTGGTCCAGAGGCAAGCATCCTAACCACCAGACCACCGACACCACCACCCTTCTAGATATCCTTCCCGGCATGCTCTGCGGCGTGCTTAATACCGACCTATCGCAGAATGATGACCGTCGGCGCCGTAGGGGTGCGGTAGCGAGCAAGAGTGTGAAAGAATTAAAAAGTTTAATTACCGCACCCACGGGGATAACTTTGGGTTGAGGTCTTCACTCCCATTTAACGGGGACCAGGGGGTTGTATTGCCTGGTTTGAATTATTGAGGGGGATACAGTCTCCCCATAATTTACGCCCGTGCTTACCCCCAATGAATTTCAGTTGCCTACAATACCTGCAATTTATAGGACGAGACAGACCCACCTCTGCCGTTCCGTTTACATGTAACTTCCCTTTTCGCATGACCAGGATTTCTGCGTCGGTGTCACATGGCGTGGAGCGCTTTTCCGCGATGGCCAGGAAGATGCGCTCGTCCCCGTCCTTTATGTAGCTTAGAGACGGGATCCTGTACGTCAGTCCGCCGGGCCGCTGCTGCTGGAAAAGCACCGTTTTCTCCGGAGGCGCTTTCGGTGTCGCGTTAGCCATGACTTGGATGATATACCTAGAAGGGTCAGTAAATAAGCTAGATCTTTGTAGGCCATTTAATGTTAATATTCTGTAGAAAATAAAACAGCGGGCCATAGTGTCTGCAGCGCGATTTCGCTAGCGTTGTGTAAATGTGGATGTCTACAGCTAAATCAGCTGTACACCCTAAAAAAAACGCCCATAAGCTTACCTTGACTGTTGCAATGTTGTTAAATTTCTACCGGCACATATCTTTTCGATAAACACAATATGGCCTGCTTTAACTCGTGCTTTTCCCAGTTATGCTGCAAAGCAATCGCCTTCCGGATACATCTGAAGTCCCAAGTCCAGCAAACGTCTGTACGCTACAATGCGACGGTAAATCACAAGCGCAATTTCGATATAAAACGCCCCGTTCTGCAAAACTAAGAATCAGGTTGGTCGCATTCAAGGCCGTAACTTTGGGTTGAGATCTTTTAGATATAGCCAAATAAATTTAGCATGTGTTTGAAAGCACGGGAAGCGTCAGTCCCACCAACCTGGTATTGGATAAGTGGGGTATGAAAAAGGCTGGATGAATAGATATTTGAAAGTCTGCTCCCTTCCATCATACAGTACTCATAATTTGCAAGAATATTTAGCGATTGCTCATAACTTCATATTTAACATGTAATGTAAAGCGTAGTTTTAATAACATTTAATTGCAGTGTGCCGTTTGTCTTGCTGGTACGTGGCAGAAGCATCTGCCAAAAATGTAAATAATTTGCATTTAAATAATTTGAGTGTTTTTAAATTCCACCACTGTATATATGCAAATACACTGTACACATAAGTCTGCATAAGTAATATTTATTTGAAATATACATCTTTGGCCGCAATCCTTTTCATATAGATATTGATTTGTCCTTTTTCAATCAGATGCAATGAGCTACATTCAAAAGAACAGCAAAACACACAATTGCTTAACAGCTAAAACAATGCCGCTATTGCAGTAAACGAGACACATACGCTAAGTTCAGTATAACACCTTCTATGGTGAAAAAAGGAGCGTAGCTACAAATCTGTCATATTAAGGCAAATTATGAGCTACATAATAGATATAACCAACTATGACACCATTACATTTAAACCAATTTCAAATTGGTTACGATCCTTCATTTTTGGTCCATAAAACCTTTTGACATGTATAAATAAAAATAACTACAAATAAAAATGGTAAACTGTGCTTCTATGCTCAACACTGGGCTAAAAGTAGCAGTTTAAAAATAAAAACGCAAATTCTCCAAAACAAAAATAATTTAACTGAGACTTGTGAAAGAGAAAAATCCCAATAAAGGAAATTGAAATGTTTATAGGCCAAATTTCTTATTTTAAATGGCAATAAAAACAAAGCCTAACTCAAGAAAAGTGGCAAAGAGAGGACTCCAAAACAGTTTTCTTGTGCAGATTTGGAATTTATCGTAGCTTGAACACCGTTATATTCTTATAAACCTGCCACTGAAATGATCATTCTAGGGAAGGTGGGTGAGGCAGCATGACTGTCTCCAATGTTCCCGACCCAGTCCTCAGGGACACCCAGACAGTCCACATTTTTGCTCCCTCCTAGCTCCCAGCCAGTCAAGAACCCTGAATACCTATTGGGAGCAGGGAGAGAGCAAAAACATGGACCGGGAAACACTGGTCTACAGTATTCTCCTGCATGTACAGAATGTCATTTAGTACATACTGCAGACAGCCAATAGTACTTCACTCCAAATTATTCCACAACATGGAAGAATGCATCTCCCCATGAAACTGACTAGTAAGATGCCCAGCCTAGAAGGAAGCAGCACATGTACAGCAGACATTAGAAATCCCCTGCTTGACTCACCCACCCCCTCGATGCAAAAGCGAACTGCTTATGTTCCACTGTTACAGAAGTCCTAGAAGATAACACAATTTAGACTTGAACAGCAGACAAGGATTCAGCCTATGCTCACAAACAGTAGCACAAAGGACTGAGTTAGTCTGCGTGTTGTCTACTTGGATTTCTTGTCCACTGCCAGGGTGTCATGAAGTTTCGATACTCTCTTTTCAAATTGGTCCTTCACTAATGCCCCACTCTCATCGAAGAACTTGGCAATAGACTCTGTGAACTCCATCTCCCTTTTCCGACTGGTTTTCCCATCGGTAAAAGTGATTCTGAGTGTGTAGTTATCATCAAACCTGAGGAGCACCAAAAGAAATGTATTTTGAATGTGTAGTCACACTGAATGTTTCTGCAACAAAATGTTCCTTTAAACTTCAACAGCAGTATTATTCAGGACTGTGAAATTGGATGTAAAAGGGAATCCCAATGAAACCAGCAGTAGTACCTTTTTAGACTTGAAGAACTTTGCCAGATGTGGCCAGGGTCCATGCGTACTGGATCTTTCTGAAGTGCAACTATAAAAGTATTTTTTTCCTTGTAAGATGTGTACAAGGTAAGAATACCCATCATTATGAAATATGTGAGAAAACAATTAAGGTAATAATAATTCCAAAAAGGAAATACTACTGAAGTAGAATGCACCAAACGTGCAATGTGGGAGTACGCTAATTTATTCAAGGGAGGAGAAGGAAAGACAACCATAACAGTCAAGTCCCACACTCCTATCACTGTCTAATATCGACCTAGCGTTACGTGTCATAAAAGCAAGGCTAATCAGCCTAAAAGTGATAGCACCCCCGTCCTTTTGGACTGCTGTAACATTAACCAGTCTCAAAAGGTATTATTCCTGTACGATTTTCAAGAATAAAAGTAAAGACCCCACCTAGTTTAAAAAATCGATTACTGCATAATTAAAAAGATTAATAGATAAGAAGTGACAAACATGTTCCACATCAACTTTAGATGTACTGAAGCAGAAATTGCAGAATAGTTCTGCAATTCAGTGAATAAAAAAAGGATATGATACCACACAGAATGCCAGGACAGGTTTTGATTCAGGGAAAGGGTGAAGGTAGTCCCACACCACTGCGACGATAGCGAAGAGACAGCACACTGTGCAAATGGCGAGGCGTCCATCTATGAGGTTGAAGTTCTCTATGTAACCATATTTGTCCAAAAGAACCTGCAGCGAAGACATTAATTCAGGTTAAAAGAAAGACCCATTTATTTACATGCTTTTGACCGAAATGAAAACGATCATGAGGTGACACTGAACCGGCACCTCATGACTGACCTACGGAAAGTTATCATGTACCTTTTTAGCAGCATCATCAAGTGAATTCTTCACAGCAGCTCCATCCCATTTATCTATCTTGACCGGCTTTTCATCAATTCTCCACTGAGAAGAGATTGATCAAACGTGTGGGTATTTATTTATGTGGCAGACATTTTTGTCCAACATTCAAGTGAGCAGCATAGACCAGGGTTAACTGGGGCCCAGAGGCTCGCTCAAGGGCCCAATGGCAATACGATTACCCATCAGCCATGGCATTTGAACTCATGACCTTCCAGACATGTTCATGGATCCCAAACCTGCACAGGCACACTCATACTTTTCAGCATTTATTTGGTCCTCGATGCTATAATGTTGCAAGCTTCGAATTGTTTACAAATTTAAAAAATAGTAATTCAGGGAAGTGAGTTTTTCCATACAGTATACAGCCTTGTCTGAAAACACTGCTTTTTAATAATATTTTTTCATGAATACGTTTTCAACTGACATAAACTTAAAAGCATGTAACTTGTAACGTTACATTCCCTGAGATACATTAAGACATCCAATATAGAAATGCACACACTTACGCGCATTTTTTAGACACGGATGAATAAAATGTTATATTTTAAAAGAAAAAGTAAAATGCAAACAGGAAACCACAAAGCGCCATGTTTGCACAGAACTTGTCTTGGGAAGATAAATACTAGTGCTCCAAAAGACATACATAGGCATAGAATATACGACCTCTGAGATTATTAATTCCCCTATAAATTGTAATTTATACAATCGATTATCAATATGTTTAAAACCTCTATTCATACCGCTTGACTTGGAATTATAATAGAAGATGAGGTATATCTTATAAGTATAACACAATGACAGTAAACATGCTAGCAAATGTACCTTTAACATGGAGCTTTCTAAATCAAGCACACAAAAAAACTGTAAATAAAATTTCCAAAGACGAAACGTCTTACTTTGTCTATCAGGCCAGTCCTCCCGTTCCTCGCCGCCATTTTTCAGCGTGACTACAGACACTGCGGTTGGCTTACGAGTGGCTGCGTAACAGCGCCTCTCCAGACGTATCTGGGAATTGCATGCGCTCCGGTTTCACTTTGTGTTCGAAGCGTTGCTATGGTACCTTAGGCGCCGCGTTAGACAGTAACGGAGGTTGCTAACACGTTCTTGGATTGGATTGATAAGAGAAAGAACGGTCGCTACCCAAATGGGAAATTTTGTCAGCCCTTTCGGCGTTTTCCCTGGACTGGCAATTATGTTATTATAATGAATTGAATTAATTTCAAATAAGACTTACTTGGCATAATTACATTTAGTTTATGTGTTTCAGATCATGCTAAATTTCGCTGAGCAGCACATACGATGAAGGGTCTGTGTAACCCAGCGTGACGCTACTACAAGCAGCGATGGCCAAACTGGGACACTACAAACTGGACAACGGAGACAGTACCCCTACCAGTTTATTCCATGTAAAACCTTTGTTTAAGCAGCGTAAAACAGGTATTTCCTTTTCCACATTGCACTACATCTCAGTCTAAACGCTATGCATGGAATCATTCATAAAAATGTTTGGTAACGTTTACATGAGGGGGCGCACATACTTAAAATATTAATTAACCAGAAACTGTGCTAGTTATGTTCTGATCCCACATTCGTTCATTAGTCAGAACGGTTCATGTATTTCATGTAGTTACGATATTTGATCATGATAAATTGTACTTGAGTAGTATCCGAGATACCAAGTAAATTGTGGTCCCGCAAGTAAAGTTTTACCAAATGTTTGTATACAATTGCATGTATACGTTCGTTTTGTTGGGCTCTGTAGGCAGCCTTGACTTTGTGGATTTTCGTCCTTTTTATGAACAGGTCACTGGCTTGTGGCACAGAGGAGCGTGTTAGAGCATAAATATAGAAGATCACAGAAGAGACAATCGCAGGGAACAGCTGGGGAACATCTATCTCTTTCAGAAAGTGCTGAATTATTTGGTTCCAGCAAAGTGGAAAATAGAGGCACTGTTTTAGATGGATATTTTCTTGTAAGCCACAGTAAACTATTATTATAATACCTTTAATTAAACACAGTAAAAAAATCACAATAATTTAATACTAATTGTTTTTCAGATGACATTACATTGTGTGGACAGGCCTTCTGAGCTGTGCTCTGTTGACATTAGTGGACAGAATCTATACTCGGTATGAACTGATTTTCTTTCTAACAAACTCAAGTCAGGAACAATAAGAAACAACGTGTGTATGTGCCGTAGTGATGGATAATTTAGACTTTCCTCTCGTCTTTAAACAGGTCAACCTAGACAACGTGGAGGAATTTGACAATGTTGCTTATATCAATGCATCTGACAATCGTTTGAACTTAGGTATAAATAAAAACTGAACGCATTGTAGACAAAATGAATATGAATAACTTGAAAGATCACAACAGTATGTTTTCTTATTGTTTCAGACACTTTCAGTGGATTTCCAGTCTTAAGGGAGCTGGAACTGTCACTGAATGGTCTACGTAACATAAATGTCAATGATGGAGATTTTCCACATCTGGAGGTAATGACATGACGTCTTTTAAAAACTGCCGTTGCTTTTATATAATTAGGTGGTTGAAGCCTGCAATTAATAATTAATGATGTTGCGTCCTATCCGACATCAACACTAAAACATCCTTGAACTAAAAAAATATATATCTGTTTGTTACAGACGCTGGATCTCTCATACAACAGCCTGTCAAGTGATGATATCTTGGCAATTAGTATACTTCCTTGTCTAAAAGTTCTTCATCTCACAGGGAATAATCTTCTGACTGTGCCAGACATAATGAGTGTTCCACACCAAGAGTCTCCTCATTTGTAATTATTCTTGTTTTTTTTTTTATAAAGTTAAATGTAGATGTTAGATTTACATGTAGCTCAGTGACTCTGCAGTATGGTCATAGGCTACTCTAGGCTTTTCTCCCAAGGGGTACAACATGAGACGGCCCAGCCAGTCATTCATCTAGATAAATAAATTAGTTTAAAAAATTAGAAAAGCATTTACAATAAACTATTATGACAAGCACAAAGTGCATTTCCAAATATAACATATTTGTTCAAATAGTATTTTCATCTGACCAGTAGGGGGTGAAATTGCACCCCTGGCAAAATTGCCTATGATTATGGGAACTCTTTCTTTTCAAAACAAAATAAACAGACCACAGTCTGTCTATATTTAAGTTATACATTTCATAAGTTATAACATTTGTGTGACGTTACCATATACGAATCGTGTGAATAGAAGAATTTTTTGTGTTTGCATTTCAAGAAGTCCAAAGATGATCAAGAAACCTTTTTAGAGCTGACACAAAATCTGCTTAAACAGGAAATCGTTGCAAGATAGACGATTTTGTGCCCTTGAGGTTCTGATGTTAGATGACAATTGCCTGTCTTCTCCAGGAATCTTCGCCAGCCTTGCCAATCTGAAAAGGTCAGTTTGCTTGTAATTGTTAAGAATGTTTAGTATTAATTCATCTAAACGGATAACTACAACCAAAAACTAAAAAGGACTAATAAATCTTGGAAAAACATTATCCATAGTGACTAAGTGTCTAGTGTTTCCTCAAACTTCAGGGGTTGAAGGGGGTCTAATCACCCATTGTGTGTGACTGTGTATGTATCCTGTGATGGACTGGCATCCCGTCCAGGGTGTCCCCCGTCTTGTGTCCTGTGATGGACTGGCATCCCGTCCACGGTGTCCCCCATCTTGTGTCCTGTGATGGACTGGCATCCCGTCCAGGGTGTCCCCCGTCTTGTGTCCTGTGATGGACTAGCATCCCGTCCACGGTGTCCCCTGTTTTGTGTCCTGTTATGGACTGGCATCCCATCCAGGGTGTACCCTTGCCTTGTGTCCTGTGATGGACTGGCATCCTTTCTAGTCCCTCCCATGACCCTACATTGGGTAAGAGGTTGGAAGAGATATGGATGTAAAAACTAAATCCCAGATTAAAACCTTGAATGTGTTGTTTTATTGAAATTGGTACCCTTAAGTGATTTTTAAAAATTATTCCCTTATAACTGTAGGTTACGGCACTTAAACCTGCAGGGCAACAATATCAGCAAAGTACCTTACCTGCAGCAGATAGCAGATCTTGGGGTCATGGACTATTTCACAAAGAAACATAGTAAACATCCTGCACAAGACAGAGCACCCAGCTTGAACCCCCCCGAAACACAAGAAGTGAAAAGTGAGTCAGTGCAGAAAGCTGGTTTGTATTTCAAGAGAGAGCATGATATGAACTAAATATCATTTATTTTGACATAGAATATACCCTTTGACACACATGTCTTATTTTTTCTCAAATATAGATTATTCTAATTTGAAGTTAATTCAACAAGAACATGGTGCCTGCTGTACTGATGTAAGTCTTGGTGTACGATATCTCTGTTCAACAGCCTTGATGAATATGCGCGCTTTACAATAGCTGAATTTTATCTGACAGCATAATTTAGAAAATATGAAGTCACCTGTGTATAAAATCCTCTTGATCAACATGTTTGCTCCTACAGGAACTCCAAATACCGTTTCCAGAACTCCAGCACCTGAACTTGGCTGACAACAAGGTTTGTCGTGGGAATGCCACTGTCTGGCTTTAAAAGATGTGAGTTCTGTGCAATGACCGTATACATTTTTCAACTGCAGATTGCAGAGGAAGAAGCACTGCTAGCTGTGGGCCTTTTCCCGTTGCTCAGTGAGCTGGTGATTCATTCAAATCCTCTTACCACACAAAGGAGTGGTATGGTCATAATCTACTTCATCTTTATTGGGATCCTCTTTCTCCTTCGACGTTTCAATGCAATGATTGCCTGTTTCTGAAGATTTATCCGTAAATGATACATCCTGTATGTTATATCTTGGTGTCCCTTGGTGAGGGCCTGCTTGCTCAGTTGCACTTGCTGCAGTCCAGGGCCCCCCAGTTCTGGTCTGGGAGGGCCAGCCTGCAACACAATTTGCAAATTTCCCTGCTCAAAAACACCTTATTCAGCTCACCAGTCTCATGTCTCCAGGACGTTTTCCTATACTCCCTTTTTTGCATGGGTTTGCTCCTGTTCTCTTTTAAAGCCTGAAATCACAGGGTTTGGGGAATCGCCCTAGGGAATGAATGTGTGTGAGTGCGTGTACTAGTGATGAACAAAACAATTGCTCATGAACCATTTGCAATATTTTTTGACCCCACTAGATGGTGCTCTCAGTTTGCTTTGGGGGCATACTCTGAAACATTTTTTGAACACACAGCACCATCTAGTGGGGTCAGAAAATACAGAAAATAGCTCACAAAGCCTACCCAGCAGTATACTACCATCCTTTCCAAGTTGATTCTTCTGCTTGCTGGATAGGCTCCAAGTTCACTTGTCAGTGTTGCTAAAACTTGTTCCTCTGCATTGAAGGTGACCCCCCGATTCTGACAAGCATTCTTCAGGACCATCTGGGCATTCAAATAGAGCGCAAGAAGACGGAAATCCCAATGAAATCACGTATTATGGTCTCGGTCAATCCAAAACGAAAGGTATTAAATGCTAACAAGGCATTTACGTCTAAAAAAATAGATATGACAACGTTCCGATGTTTAAATGACCTGTCAGCACTGACCTTGTAACTCAAAGAAAAGCACAATATTTTAAAAAGATGTAACTACTATGCAACATATATTCACGTCACCCCATATTTTATCTGAGATGTCTTGCTATCCCAATGAAATCCCAATGAAATCACGTATTATGGTCTCGGTCAATCCAAAACGAAAGGTATTAAATGCTAACAAGGTATTTACGTCTAAAAAAATAGATATGGCAACGTTCCGATGTTTAAATGACCTGTCAGCACTGACCTTGTAACTCAAAGAAAAGCACAATATTTTCAAAAGATGTAACTACTATGCAAGATATATTCACGTCACTCCATATTTTATCTGAGATGTCTTGCTATATTAATTTTTTTTTGATTATCAGATAACCACAAAAATCCCAAAGGTCCCAAAATTGCCTTTATACCGTGAGGCTCCCAGTAATCCGTCTCCGCATGCCATTGTGTCAGCTGTTGAAAAAAATCCCAAAGACGCATTCAAGAAGAGTGCTTTTCCTCGAGAATGTTTGCCACTGCAGTCCTCAAAGCATCAGGAAGACACTTCTCAGAGTGAAGGCACAGTGAATCCAGCGGGTGACCACATGCTGGAAACTACAGATCAGACACCCAGAGCTCCGCCAAATGTGGAAGACAAAGATGGAAAAGCATTCTTTATGACGCAGGTATATACAAATCCAGAGAACTATATATTTTAACATAAACAATCTATACTCAATACTCCAAGGATGTTAGAAATTTTTATAGATATATAGAAAAGCTGAAACATCACACTGACCCTTTAATCAGTACTCAATTGGAGTACCTTTGGCGGTGATTATAGCTTTGACTCTTCTTGTGTGTGTGTGTGATGTGCATGTGTGTGTGTACATAACTAAAGAATACTAGAAATCACCATTACAAAACTACTCAGCATTAATTTATCAGTAGTCATATTTACATTTTTCTGCCTGAAACTTATCACCAAATCCTTTGTTTTCTTGTGGCAGGTGGATGATGAACCTATGTGGCACATGTTAGAGGTGAATAAACCAAAAGATGAACATACACTTCCAGAGCAATTCAGAGGCTATGAAATGCTCTTTGATGCAAAACCAGACCCTGATATGATTCAACCAAGAGGTGAGGAAAAAATATGCATATACAGTACTGAATAAATCAATGAAGCCACATAATGCATGTTTGTATGACGACATTTATTTGTTACTACAGGAATTCAACAGACTGCCAGAGCTTTGGAACAGGCTCTCAGAAATCTTCAGGTGAACAGAGATACCAGAGTGGATGACAACCAACTTCCAAAGCCAAACAGAGAAAAGAAAAAGGTGAAACATTTGGACTTAATGGTGTCTATTGTAACCATAAAAACTAGATGGGAATGTATTCTTAGCCCTGGCAAGTTTAAAAATAAAACATCCAATTTTACTTCACAGGTTGCAAAACCACTAGAAGCAAACCCAAGACTGATCAAAAAAGACAGGATTGAAAATTCCCTGATTATGATGAAAGACCGAAAAACAACACTGGAAATCCCGTTGGGTAGTAAAAAATTAAATTGACTTAGTATCCAAAGAAAATAAGTAAATGAAGTATTATGCGTCACCTATTTTTAATTTTTTTTTCACAGACGAAGTTCTTAAAGGGAAGAATGTCAACAAGAAAGAATATGAAGATGCTCTGTCATTATTGCAGGACATAAAGGGCAAATATAGGAGTGTTTACATGAAAGCGATGGAGCAGGCAAATCAGGAGGGGTCTACAGAAGTACAGTCAGGAGAAAGTATATACATGTGAAATTGACAGCCGGTCTTATTAAAAAAAAACCTGGTACACCCAAACTACAACAATACAAATATCCTAAGTGAATGACAATAAATTGCATATATAAATTCTTTCCGCTGTAGCAAATAAAACATTTAACGTAAATAAATTTAAATAATTTTTTTGGTTCACCAACTGGAGAATTAATTGTATGCCACTGGAACAGAAAGTGAAATCTGTTGTACGTAAAAATTACTACTAATTCAGTTTGATGTGCGGCTGGGTGAGTTACGACAGCATGTCTGTCACCCGAAGGTTGCTGGTTCGGAGCCAGTGGTTAACAGGACGATTTCACCATTGGGCCCCTGAGCGAGGTTCTTAACCCCCAATTATTCCCAGGACTGACCTCCTTTCACTTTGCATAAAAGTTTCTGCTAAATGAACATATGTAACAGTGATTATTATATTGATGAAACTGAACAAAAGAATTATTGAATTTCTGGAAGAGAAGAGTATTCCCGTACTGTTCTCCTCATCTCCATCTTGCACTGGTTCCTAATCATAACTTGAGGCACGACACTGGTTCCAGGCAGAGCAACAATAATTTCATGCTCACGACTCTACTTCTTTCCGATTTAAGAGATTTAAGACAATTCAGTAGCAGTCTGTGAAGACTACAGTTCATAATTTTGCAGTGTTTACTAACTGTTTGCTGTCTATTTATGGAAATTGTTCTACCATTTGGTCAACTGCTGTTGTTTTAAATGAGTTCTATAAATAAAACTGACTTGACTTGATGGTTTGGTTTAAAATATCAGAACCTAGACATTAAATTCATTTGTTTGCTAAATTGTTTAACAAGAGCCATTTCTAAACATATTGTTTTGTATAATATTGGCAATATTAATCTAACTGTATTATATGTATTATAAAATGTTCTTCCTTAACTCACTGTTCCTTTGTAGCTGCATGTCCCATTCCTTCTACAATGCATCGTTCAGGTGTGAATTTTGAAATTTGTTATTTTTCCCTGCTTCGTACATTTTAAGAAGAGACGAAGCATCCCTGTTGGTGATAGCCAAAATGGCGCCTCGTCAACCATTTGTGGGATTTTTGACATCAAGTTGTGGGGTCAAAGATGGTTTAGTGGACTAAGAAGAATGGCTGCACACAGCAGTGTTTTAGGTCCTGATGACCAGCTAAAAATAAGTTGCAAAATGGTAGCAAAAACAGTAACAATAACGGACATACATTTGTAGCATTAACTGTGGATAATAGGAGGAGGCCATTCGGCCCATCAAGCTCGTTTGGGGAGAACTTAACTAATAGCTCAGAGTTGTTCAAATCTTATCTAGCTCAGATTTGAAGGAACCCAGGGTTTTAGCTTGCGCTACACTAACAGGAAGACTATTCCATACTCCAACTACACGCTGTGTAAAGAAGTGCTTACGGGATCTAATCTAATTATTATCTCCTTCTTATTTTATTTTCAATTTAATGTGCTAAGTAATTTCCCAGTTAATGACGAATGATTCATTTTTTTTCGTTTTGCTGCACTTGAAAGTTTGTGTATTTTCCTGTAGGAGGCGCCCATCTTCGGCGAAATTTTGCAATCTTTTTAATGACCTGAAGCGGAGCGTCTCCGCGCTTTGGGGGATTTCTGTCGCAGTTAAAATCTAAGGATATAGTGCTTTTTTGGCAGCGAATTCATTGAGAAATTCAATTATATCAAAGACGTATCGGTTCCGACATGAAGCACATTTTTATCTTTTTAATCCTGCCCTTATACAGTGTTTGTTACGCGGAGGCAGTAAGAACAAGAAAAAGTAAGTAGAAATAAATGAGAAACACAGCGTTGCATATTTGTAGAGCAGACTTCCTGAAATACTGTAAAATAATAAATGGAGCTTATTCCATTATAACTTTTGGATGATTGCAGGCAGAATAATGTGTAAGCTATGCTATGATTTTAAATACTTTTAGATGCAATGATTTCATATCCTCGCAATTATGTCTTCTCTAGCTGTATGAAATCTTACTCTTTTTTTGTGAGACCACTTCTTAAAATTATTCCTTAGCCCTATTAAAAGTGGCTGTTATTTTGATTATGCTATTTGAAATGATCAACGTGTCCTCTTGATAGCAAATGTATATATAGGATGAGTTAAAAGAAATAAAGTGGTTAAAAGAAAGTGATTACGGTGTGAGCGCATTAGATATAAAAAGAAAATGGTCTCAGTACTAAAATTGGTTGGTAGTTATAAAAAATACTATTGCTGCGAATATCTCTAAAATAGCCTATACTGTGACTGGCAACGTGGATAACACTGGCTTGTACACTAACTATTGTATGACTGCGCAAAATATTTATATGATTTATAAATTAGTCTAAATGTAACTTGACAATCCTTTAGAATCTGACTGAATATATTGCCCACCAAAGCTCACCTTACGCTAGACAGACCTATGCGTATGAACCATGAATGTTTGCCGCTGTTTTCGGTGCAAGAGCATCAGTATTTGGGCGTTTATGGAGTTGTGCAATATATCTTTTTAGCCACTATGAAATTAATTTAGGCCTGTTGAGTGTAATGGGGATTGTTCTTTCACAAACAGTAACTTTTTTTGTATCTTTCCTGTCATTGTTTTTTTTTATTATTATTGTTATTAATCCAGCGACAGAGTCTGATGTAGTCTGTACTTTCAAAGAAAAGACTTACCGTCCTGGAGACAGCTGGCATCCGTATCTTGAGCCCTTCGGATTAATGTTTTGTATGCGATGTGTCTGCACAGAGGTAGGCCAACTTTTGCCTCGATTATTCAAATTCGTTATGTTTCTGAGCTGCACTGAAAGGTATTTTACTTACTGCATGACGCGGCAGCCGAGCGTCTGCAGTTGTGGTGTTGAGACATTATGCTGCAGTAATTATTTTACAGGCTACAAGTTTAATCATTTTTATTTCTCAGTTTATTTTAGCTTTGTAATTATGCGTGAATGGTTATAATGGTTATGATGCTGTCACATCTTGGCAAGAAACTGGAATATACTTACGTTCTGCTCACTTGTGTGAATTTATTTAATTGCCACGTTATGTCTTTTGCTAGACTCGCCATGTGAAATGTAACACCATTAAGTGCCCTGTCGTTAGGTGTGAACATCCCATAACTGAATCTCAACAATGCTGCCCCCGTTGCGCAGGTAAAATATGCTGTTGCAGAAATTATAGCATATATCTTTGTAAGTTTTTTTTAATGGTCTGAAGACATGTGACTTTAATATGTAGGCTACCTTATACCATGTGACTATAGAGTACTACGTGAGGAGCAGTAAATAACGTCTTGATTTACTTGTATTCGGAATGCCCCCCCCCCCCCCTCCATCCTGAAAAGACGAGCGTAGGACTCCTGCAGGCTTAAGGGCTCCTGTCAAGACGTGCCGTTATAACGGGAGCCAGTACCAAACTGGGGAGACCTTTGCCAATTACGACCTCTTCCCATCCCGGCAAACGAATCAGTGCGTCATGTGTACCTGCTCTGTAAGTCACAGTCACGTTCATTACTGGATACTTAAGTGCTTAATTTCAGTAATCTTTAGTAACATGCACCTCCGAAACGAAACTTAATACCATGTACTACAGTCGATAATGTGTGCTTGTATGTGTTTATATGATTACTAAAAACTCACCCTCAGCAAGGATGGTCACTATATATAAACTGCACTATATAATTATGTGTGGTTGTATCTCTGAAAATTCTGCTTCGATTGTGCTTTAGGATGGAAATATCTTCTGTGCGCTGAAGACTTGTTTACCACTAACGTGTTCTGCTCCAGTCCCGGTACCTGATACCTGTTGTCTTATGTGCAATGGTAATCATATTTTCACAATACTGGATACGTGGAACCAGTGTTATTTTGATAAATTTGCAGTGTCTAAGCAGTGATGGTGTCTGCCATCCAAACTCGGTGTATTTTTGCTAACCACACTGTAACAGCTGTTTTTATGTAGTTATGCTGAATAAGCAAAAACTGAGGTTTAATTTCACTGAAATGGATAAAATTATCAGCAGTTATTTAATGTCTCTTTCCAGTTTTGCATTCATGTCAGCACGTCCTTTGTCATTTATCACATCAACCACATAATTATTCTCTTCTCATTAGATTCTGCCAGTACAGCAAATTCTGCTTCAGCGGAGGAAGGACACCAGTTGAATCGAGGAGTTGTATGTGCTCTGTTAAACAAGAAAATAAGTATTTATGCATAGATTGCTTTATATATTGTTTTTTTCATATAAATTCTACTTCATCTGACAGTTAACACATTGCTTATATTAAACACAGCAAATTGCCGACATTGCTTGTAAACATGGAAGTTCAAATTGTATTGGCCAATTCAAAAGCATCGTGAACTAAACTCAGTCTGATGTCAAAAACGCTTTTGAAGTCAGTCCCTCATCTTGTCTTATTTTCTTTGGTGGTTAAATGACTTCCATTCATCGTGCACCTACTGAGAGGAGTAACACAGATGTATGAATCTACCCTGACCTCTGATGCTAACTATGCTTGTTCTTGTTGCTGCGTAAAAATACAAGAGGCATTCCCAAGACCACTGTGCTAGAGAACAGCAGCCGAAAGGCAAGGCTGTCCGGGCCACACCGAGGGCCGCGGGCCTCCAGAGCCTCCGGCTGAAAGGGGCTGCGGGGACCACCGTCAAGATCCTCCTACAGAAGAACCAGCAGAAGGGTGAGGGCTGAACTATGCTGGTGCCTGACAGAAGGGGCCGGGATGTTATAGACATGCAGCAGCACACTATCCATCCATCCATCCATCCATCCATCCATCTATCTATCTATCTATCTATCTATCTATCTATCTATCTATCTATCTA
>JAODLD010000044.1:8791834-8805772 GCA_026781065.1 Mormyrops boulengeri | reverse complement strand
CCCCCCACCCCCCATGATATTGGGCAGTGGTACGAACTATCTGCACTGGTGAGGAGGCAGAGGGAATGCCGCGTGCGCAGCTGAATGTGCTTCGCAGAATCGCGGCTGCAGGGGGAGACACCGGATGCCGCTGCTCAGCTGGACGGCTTCCAGCTCGAACGAGCGGATCACAGTAAACAAAGCGGAAAAGTGAAAGGAGGTGGGCTAGCCATCTTTATTACCTCCAGATGGTGTAACCCCAGCCATGTGGCTTTAAGAACCGATCTGCAAGCCACTGTGAACCGGAGGCCTTACTACCTACTGCCCGAGTTCTCACAGGTAGTCATCGTTGTCGTTGACTTACCACTCAGTTCAGGCCAGGTAATCTGCCTGTAGCTAAGCTGGTTTGGGCCTGTCCAGGGCCTTGGGGTGGAGGGAATCAAGGTGCCCAGACTGGGTAGAGTGTGCAGGCTTCACACATAGGGAGCCCAAGTCTTGCTGCCATCTCTTGTGCTCCACTCTCTCTGAACTCTCTCACATGACTCTGCAGTTGTGGGGTGTATCTGTGATGGGAAGGAAAGGGAGTACAGGAGTCTAGTGGAGAGCTTTGTCAGATGAAAATTCACCTGCAAGTCAAGAAAACAAAGGAGATGATGGTGGACTTCAGGTGAACCGGAGAACCACTGGAAACTGTCACCATCCAAAGGGAGAGTGTGGAGAGGGCCCCCTCATATAAATACCTGGGAGTCTACATCAGTGACAGACCAGAATGGCGTGACAACACATAGGCAGGCTACAGACTGTCAAACAGAAGGAGGCCGCAGAGCTGACTGATTAACAGGTTGATTAAGAAGGCTGGCTCTTAAGGAGGAGTTGGACAGAACTGGGGTAGCTGTGGAGCGAACAGTGATGTCCAAACTGCTCTCCCTAATGGACAATAAAGACCACCCCAATAAGAAACAATAAAGACCACCCACAATAAAGACCACCCCAATAAAGTCAACAAAGACCACCCCCTCAATATCATGAGGAGTACTTTCAGTCGCAGGCTCATTTCCTCCCAAATACAAACCTGAGCCCTTCAGGAGCTCTTCTATTTACCCACTGCCAATTCTGCTAACAGCACCATTATGCTGAGTGGGCGTCGAATGTACAGACGCTCCTCTACTTACGAATTAGATATTATCTATCTATCTATCTATCTATCTATCTATCTATCTATCTATCTATCTATCTATCTATCTATCTATCATCAAATTACTGAAATGCAAAAATATTCGAGTGTTGAGGATGATTTGCATAACAAAATAATTATGGCACTCTGAAAGTCAAAGAATTAAGTATGAGGAACAGATTTCAACAATTAACAGAAGAGGCTGCTGTGCATGTTTCACTGGGCTGTTTCGTAATGCAGTTAAACATGGTGAAATGGGTGGCGTCTCTTCCCAGCTTGCGTGTACAGTGGCAGGACTTACTCCCACGGGGACGTGTGGCATCCAGTGCTGGGGAAAGTGCTGGAATGCATTGTGTGCACCTGCAGGGATGGTGTGCAGGAGTGCAAACGCATCACGTGCCCCAGCCAGTATCCCTGCCAGAACCCCGAGAAGGCCGAGGGCAAGTGCTGCAAGACATGTCCAGGTAACGTACTGCTGTTGATAGGTACTCGGTGGTTACAGCTGTATGCATAAATATTTATTTCATAGGGCCCATTTTCAGTTTGATTCATTACATATTTACTTCTGTTTGGAATGTATGCACCAAGATTTTACAATATTAAAGATCTTATTTCAGTGGAATTAACTACGGTTCTGTTTTTCTCACTTTTCATCTAATGCAACGTTGGCGTCTCTGAGAACTGAAAGCCGAATCAAACGGGACGCAGTGCGGCCTTAGCCAGAGCAGTAACAGCCTGTTAGTTTACAAAGTCGAGCCGTCTTCAGAAGCTGACACACAGGACACGATCAGGGTCATTGCGGTCGAAAAACAAGGAGCAAACGTGATTGAAGTACACGTGTGGAAAACTGTAGAAGGCAAGTTGAAAAGACTCCGTAGTAAAAGCTGAAATTGCCAGTGAGCACACTCCTGTTTATGTATTAGTTCTGAAAGCCATAAGAACATCATGCATAATTTAGGGAAATATTATATAACAGTGAAAGAGTTTATAAAAATGCATTTATAATATTAAAATATTAATCAAATATTACAGATTAAATATCATGAAATGAATAATCATTTTAAGGAGAACAACATTTTTGGTAAGTGACATATAAAATGTCAACTTCTTGTAGGAGTTTTGCACCTGGCTGAAACATGGGACCTCCAGAAGAAGGATCTTACCGAGCACCCAGAGAACTATGTTCTATTGACTACAGTAGATGAGGGTAAGCTCTGTTAAACCAGCTTTTTGGACTAATGGGCGTTAAGGGTGTCCTTCTGTCTGGACAAGCTCGGTAGTCATTAAAGTCTGAAGAAGCTACAGGAAGCAAAACACGAAACAGGCACGCAATATGTATGTGGCAGATTGAAAATGTCGGTAAATTTCAATCTTTATAGTAGTAACATACTCGTGGAATGTAAACAGTAATAAACAGTACATTGTCGTAAATAAAATGAAGAGTAAATGTAAAGTTTTACGTATATAAATATATATTATTACTATATGGATATATTGAAATTCATTGTCTTTCAAATGGTAAATGGACTGCACTTATATAGCAATTTTCTACTCCCACGAGTACTCAAAGCACTTTACAATTTATGCCTCACACTCACCCATCCACACACCAGTGGCAGCAGCTGCCATGCGAGGTGCCAACCTGCACACCAGGAGCAATTTGGGGTTTAGTGTCTCGCTCAAAGACACTTTGATGGGCTCAGGAGGGACCTGGGCTCAAACCCGTAACCCGCCAGTTGCCAAACAATAGCACTACCTCCTGCGCTACCATCGTCCCCGAGATCATAATAGATTATGATAATCTAAGAAGTTATGATAATCTAAGAAGGCTACAGTTTAATTCTTTTAAATTGGGTCAGTTTGGGCACAGACTCAATAATTATCATATTTTCCAAGCTCAGACTGGTCTGTCCTGCAAGGTGAGGATCAGCCCACTTGAAAGAACACAGTGGACACATTTCCTGCGTGTGGGGTTCTAGAGGGCTTGAATGTGCTTAGTATGAGCCACTAAAACATCCACCCTGGACACAGGGACTGGCAAAAGGAAATTAAATTCAGCTGTAAGGCCTAAAATGCCTTTTGTGTTCTCTTCACCAACATTCATCGCTGACAAAGAATTTCAAGCCGTCAAAATGATGTAAATTGTATACTTCTTACTTGTTATTAATAGGCTGTTCTCTGCAACATTTGAAATGTATTTGCTAATATTTTCAGTTGTGTAAATAATTAACTGTTAGTATTCCCTTCTGCTCTCGATTTATGTGTACAGAGAGCTGGGCAAAATTCAAGGAGAATGAGAAGAAGAGAAAGGAATTCCCCAAAACCCAGATCTGTGAGGGGGGAATCAAAGAACTGCTCAAATTCCTGAACCCTGAGCGACTGGACAGCCAGTGTAGTCCTTAATACCTCTTTAGTCCCTCATCTTCCTGACTTTCCCAGCAATTCGTAGACGGTAAGACTGCACACCCTAGAGCACCCTTTTGAAGTGATTTTTTTTTCATTCATGGGCATCTTTCAGCAAGCTAAGACTGCATGCCGTTTTTTTGTCAAGTGTTAGATGTCAGTTTTATTATTCAGTTTACTTACTCGCCATTTTAATCCAGCAGGACATTGTCTGGATCTCCTGAAACTTTGCTAAGAAAACTTTCATTTCCAAAAGCTCTTATATAAAAAATTTTACACGCACGCCTGTCGACATGGAGATCATTTGCGCTAGCAGCTCAGAAATGGATAGATATAAATGAGTTTAACACATTAACATTTCGAGCTAGAAGGCATATGCGGTACAGAACTGAAAGGTGTTTCATAACAGATGATTTTAGCCGTGCTGTAGAAACCACTGTGTGTTATTCCAGAAAGCTACAAGTTTCTTATGATAAACCAACAGAGCAAACTGAACTGCTTTCCTGGCCAGGACACTTTCATAAAGTTGATGTCGGCCACGTTTTGATAACTTTGATGTCATCCTTGGTAAATACATTTGTATGGAGTAGTTTAATTTGCAGTATGTATCATGAAGTAAAAAGCCTATTTATTGTAAATACAAATGAAAAAATGCAATTGTCAGGCACGAAAAGTGTGGTCTGTTTTGAGTTAATGTTTATGCACTATATGGACAAAAGTATTGGGACACCAGCCTGTCCAACATCTCTCTCTGAATCAAAGGGTATTAATATGAAGCCGGCTAACCCTCAGTTGCTATAACAGCCTGTCCTCTACTGGGAAGGCTGTCTGTCCCTGTCTGTGAGCTTCTGCCACCTCACAGCTGAACTTGCTTCCAGATGATTCCACTTCACAATCACTTCAGTCACCGTTGACCAGGGCAGCACTAGCAGGACAGAAATGTGAAGATCCGACTTGCTGGAAAGGTGTCCAGTGGTGTCCAATGACGGTCCTCAGCTGACTAACCTCTTCTGTATGACCACNNNATCAGCTGCCACTGTTTGATGCTGCAGATTGCATAGCTGTGTGCTTAATTATACACCTGTATGTCAGCAGTGGGTGTAGTTTTTGGGGCCAGTTCCTTTAATTACTATGGGTGTCCTAATACTTTTGTCCATATAGTGTAGTATATGTATTATATACAAATGTGAATTTTTGATCGTCTCTCTGTGTATTCATGTGTGTACAGTTATAGGATTTATAAACATTTTTATTCTTATATTCATGTGGCCAGTGGGCACTACCAAAACTAATTTCAAAGAATGTTATGAAAAACAGACTAATGTCTTTGTGTCAGTTCAAGATAATTAAAAAAATGTTAAAATATTTTAAAACATCCCTCATAAAATGAATCGTGTGCATCTCCAATCACTGATCAGTGGTGTATACACAGCTTTTTTACAGGACTGTTTTGTAGCTGTTGATATATATTCCCCAGCACAATGGTACCACAATGGTCAAATGTTCTCCCACTCATCTGATGCGACTAAAACCGGACCAGCCTGAAAATCCTGAATTGAAAGTCATACCTGAGGGAAGGATTTCTGCAGAAGACAAGAAATTTGCTGGAATGTTTTATTGTGCTTGATCAGGGGGATTAAAATTTTTTTTTGCCCGTAATTTTTCACCAGCTGCACCAGGGGCTTGGATCTATTTTCCAGTGAAATAGTTTGTTTTCCCAAGGGTCGTGCTGGTCTGACTGGAGGGGCCCCACAGCACGGCACTGATAATTTGATAATGATATAGGTCAGGTGTTGGAGACAGAACAGAATGTGTCAATAGGCAGAATTTAGTGGATTCATTTGTCACAAAATGTCATTTATCATCTTCATTGTTTGCTGGTCTTAAGTGCAGATTCAGGAGGGAACCAGTAGGGGCGCTGCTAGAGATTTTGGGCCCCATAAAAACTAATTAAATCGAGCCCCTCAATCCAGACCAGTCCAGTTATTTTCCAGATTTTTTAAGCCCTTGTCACTTGGAATTGTCCTAACTTCTCCCCTCCTTTATGGCGCCCCTGGGAACCAGTTAAAGAACAAGACTTTGGAAGGTTACTATTTAGTCAATAGGAGTACAGTCACATTTGAGGATGGCTGAAAGAGTTTGTATGCAGTTCTGCACTTGAGTCATAATTTTAAAACTGTCACACAGAACGTAAGTAATGTTAGCTTTTGAAATTTAGCATGCGCTGTACTACATATGTGTAATTTGTGGATTTTTCATTGCGTAGTAAGAGCCAACTGAGCAAGAACATGGCATACTTTATCACTGAGAAGAGAATATCATTTTATTTCACCAAGATAACAATTGAAAAGTGGAATGAACACCTCCTTTTGATGTGATCGGCTCATGTCGATAGTCTCGCCTACTTTGCCAGGTGTACGATAATCCCTTTTCATTTCCCCTTTTCATGTTAATCAGTTCAAGATTAATGCAGAGTTCGAAAAGACAAGACCCGTTCAGTGTGAGTTACAACTAATATCCCTTCTCTCTGAACCCCAAAAACCCTCGACAAAATCACAACGGGCCTTTGTGTTGGCCTGACACATGGCGCCAACCAAAGCTGTTCATCACTCACTGTAGGCCTGACCAAATATTTTGAGACAGAAGCTCTTTAGATGCGGCTCCTAATGGGCACACAATGAAGCTGTGAATTATTTCCACTGGCTGTCGGAGTTGACAGTTTCTGGTGATTTGTCTGAGTGGCATCAATCAAGGCTAGGATGTTTTCACAGAGCATTCACAGAAAAGGGTGTCTTATGATTGTACATACTGAATTGTGAATTAGATTGTCTAAAAATTAATACCTAATGTTAAAAGTTATGATATACATTGTGCTCTTTTCTGCAGCTTTGGTCAATATTTGGAGAGTTCTTTGGGGATGTTGGTAATGAGGCAGAATGCTTGCCTGAACTCTAAAATCCTCCTTAAAAAGCAATTAGGAGCTCACGGCATTTGGTGAATAATTTTCACAGGTGCTGTGCTGTAGGACTACTGGCAGTATTTTGTTTTTGCATAGTTTGGAACAGTATGGGATTGTAAAATCCATCACAGAGTATCTGCTGGAACATACTTCTACACATGACGGGTCAATTTACTTAAACATGGAGATTATGAAGTTATTTTAAGTTGCATTTGACCAATTTGGACACGCATGCTCTGTCTTGGCTCCGGCTATTTTAACAGCTGGGGGTAGTCAGTAGATATAAATCAGGAGAAGTGTCAGCTCTTTGTGCGAACGGATCTGCAAATTTCCACTACAGGTTTTTAAAGCAGGGAATTCTCAAAAAAAAATTTTCACCTGTGCTATTTACCAATCCCAAATAGTAAAATCCTTCAGAAAATGTATAATGCTTAACTCTGTAAATAATAAGGTATTTAATCAAACATTCCAAAATATTTTTTGCATTTAAACCATTTCCTGTGGAAGTACAAACAGACTGTAAATGCATCGTGTTTTGTGTTGACAGTTATCCTGTGGATTGATCCTGTTGAGTAAGGCGAACAAGTTAGCCTGGTTCTAAAGTTAGTGGCCCTCAGTTTCCTTCACATCGTGCCTCACAGATACCAGGAGGAAGCACCTAAAATCAGCCAGGCAGCAGTTTGATTCAGTGTGGCAAAATGCTTAAGGTTAATTAACTCTGATAGATGTGTTTGCTTTCATACTTGATTAAGGCGTCCAAGTAACCCCTGAGTTTATACTCAACTGAAATACTTCCGAAATCTATTAAGGGCACCTCTTTATGCCTGACCCCCTTCCTAATTAAGTTGGCCCCGATCATTTCAGTTGGCGATCGTAACTATACCAAGAGAGTTCAAAGCAACTCATCACTAACACTCTGGCCATTTTTTTTCATGAACCCTCATGTTCAGGTCTAGTATTAACGGAGTGACAATAGGAAATTTAAGGCTGAGGATGTTTGTCACCCTCCTTCAGCCCGTCTAGCCTTTGTTGTTAGCAGGGCATGCATGCGGCAGCATGTGACTCAGTGGGTTGAAACAGTGTACTTTTGATTCAAAGGTTGTTGGTTCGAATCCCAGAGTTGGCAGAGTGATGCTCCCATGGGCCCATGAGCAAAACCCTGACCCACCATCTGCTAAAATATGTATGTATATGTATATATATAAAATCTACTGATAGTAGATCCGTAATGCTGTTGCACATCCTCGTCTTAGGGAGGTGGAAATGTCTCCATTTTAGCAAATTGGTAGACAATTGCCTCTACTTTTGTTACAATTGCTCATCTACAATCAGGCACCTGCTTATGAACGAGATCCATTCCGTAAGCCTGTCTTGAATTTGTAGGTAAGTCAGAGCAATACTAATACAGCATGTAATAATAATTATTTTACAGTAAGTAACTCGAGCTTCATGAGCGTCACAAAGTAGTCTGTGCGTTCGTTATTATGAACCATTGTATTTAGCCTGAATTTTTAATATAATAGGTGTTATGGCAGTCCGTCCATAAGTACAAGTTATCCGTCAGACGTTCTTAACCCGGGGACTATAACCTAATATAACCAAAGCCTATAACCAGTCATTCAGGGTGATCCTGGAGACATAGGGTGAGGTATGTTCCGTTTGGGATGCCTGTCAATTGTAGATTTTATCATTATGTTACATTATTGTATTAACAATTGAACCTTCGGTGAACTCTCTCAGCTTTTCGGTTAATGAGAGCCAGAGCCGCGGTGAAGTAATCAATTTTTCTTTGGTCCTCGTGCTTGATGGACCGTTTCAGGACTTCCTCTTAACATTCTGCACAAAACTCCAGCTCTCTGTGCACAACATGCTAAAGCCCAGGCCCAAATATCTAAACATCTCTCTGACATGATTGGAAAAATTTCCCAGACATGTAGATTTTGGTCTCGACCCAAATAAATCAGGGGCCATAAATAGTAGATTAAGCCCAGTGGTCCTCCAGGACAGAAATCCTGCAGCCCTTCACAAAGAACTCGCTTATTCGTCCCATCTCCCAACTGTGTTTTGCATATTTTCCTTTTGGACACAGAGTAATATTCCTTCAGCCAAATATGATTATATCACCCAGTCCAGAGAGCATTGGGTGAAAATCTGTTTTCAATTAATGCACAGTGCTTTACTCTAAAATAGTTTATAATACAGAGTGAGACAGGGATTGTAGCAATGAACTGGAAATTGATGTTGAACTTTTTCTTCTTTAATGCTATTTGTTGCAAAAATCTCCAGTGCAAGAATTCTAAAGAAACCTGGGGCTTTTTAAAAGGAATCAAGTTCTGATCTGATCCATTATGGAATGTTTACACTATAATAAAAATATTTCTACATACGAAAATAATTTAATTAAAGAAATTCAGCAGAATTAAATTTTCATGAAAATTGTATATTTATGTCTATAAAACATAATTTTTACACTTTTAATGTGGTGTGTGTGTATATATATATATATACATGTGTATATATATATATGTATGTACATTACATAGGCTGTGTACTTAGGAATAATGGTTCTGTCTGTCAGACTGGAAATAACCAATGAGTTCTTTTATTATATTGTATTATATTATATTTTATTATACATTCTGTGGTGAAAACTTTGGGTTTATGTCACTGTAATCCTCATGTTGTTAATTTGTTCTACTCCTTACTCTAGGGTGTAATTTTTATGCTCATTTGCTCACTGGTTCACTCAGATCATTGTCTGTGAAAAAGATGACTTTTTTATGCCAATCATAATAATGTCCAGATTTTTCTTATTTGCTGCTTGGAGTTTCGTGTCAAGGGGAAAAAAAAAGAAGTATTTTGTTAGTGCACGATAGATGCCCGTAGAGTTTTTTTTATTCATGTCTGAAAGAGAAAACATACATCAGTCATCTCCAAATACTTCATGAGGGACAGACCGATTTTATAGTCTGACTGAAATGTGATAGGACCTGCTTTTAGGAAGACAATACGTATTTCTCAGATGTCTGTGGAAGTCATATTTAAAGGATTTAGGGACTCCGACACAAAATAAACTGCCTTCAGCCAGTTTGAATTTAATAACATGGATTTACTTAATATATTTTTAAATGCCTATTGATTTATTCCACCTGGGCCTACAACTGGATCCCACATCTGTGTAGCTGTGCAAGAGGAACATAATTGAAATCGTACACTGGGCAAGATGCAGAAACGAAGGGGAAGAACTGGAGATTGAGGGAGAGGCTTGGTGTGGCTGAGCTGCAGGAGATATTCAGTTGCTGAAAAACAAACTGGCAATGAGCTCAGTCAGAAGCGGCTAAGTACTGCAGTACTTATGCACGTGAAAGTGTGTTTCTGTAAATGATACAGCCTGTAAATGTTTTGATTGATTATTCAGATATTTTAAATGAAATCTATAGTATATAGATTCATATAGTGAACAGAGGGTGGGAAATGTGTGGCAGCAAATTAATGTTTTTACTGTGTTCTGCTATTGAGGATGTGTTTTTGTTGTGACTGGTCTATTTTGCTTCTGTTTTTAAAAGTTTTTTTTCCTATAAAGTAAAGGACCGAATGCTCAGAAAAACACCGAAGTTGAGTCAGAATTCAGGAATGGAATGGAACAACCGGTATTTTTGTCTATTATGGTTTTTGAAGGTGTCCCATGCAGTTAAATGGTAAATTTGAGAAACAAAACAAAGGTGGTACCAGAAAAAAATACAAACCAAAATCACCTCATTTTTGTCTTCTGATCTTTTTATTTTTTGTGTAATAATAACATTAGTAATACTGGTCAAAAGCAGTTGAAACAACGAACAAATATTTATAAATATACTTAGGTTATGAATTTGGATAAACAACATGAAACACGAGGATCAATGTACTGTCAGAATTACTGGTAAGTTGTTCCAGAACCAATAGAATATGGGTCCAGGTGTCATAAGGGAGACTAAACATTTCAAAGATGTATCCCTTGATGAATCATTGTGAGAGGAATCATTTTTAGAAGTGGAAAGTGAATTGTATCACCAGTTTAAGGCTTGTTTTTTAAACGAACGCAAAAGAAACAAACAAACTTCAGGATCCCACAGTGAGGCCAGTGACATGAAAAGACCTACAGGAAGCAAACTGAAGCCAGTGTGAATCAACAAGATCCTTTTCGAGCCTTCAGTCAGGGCTGCAAGAATTTGAGTCCCAATTGCAGTTTGGAAAAAGAAAAATCGCTCAGTTGATACTGCATTCATGATGCATTTTTTCGTGGTCAAGCGAGTGAAAAACAGACGAACAGCGATGGATTACGCCTGAGGCAAACTCAACGCAATGCAGCCGACCGTTCAACACCAACCCTATTGTCAAACATGGTGGCATCAGCATACAGTTATATGTCTGCTTTTCATTACTAGGCACTGAAACAAGTCAAAACTGAGGGTAAAATATATGGAATACAGGCAATTGTTTCATTCTTACTGTTGGCAGCTGAGAATGGTTTTAAAACAGGGAAAATTAACATAAAAATGAGAATAAAGTTCACAGTACTTAAATTCTTTCATTTTTAAAGGTAAATATGAATTTTTAATAATAGACTGAAGCTAATAAAAATGGTAGTGTGTAAGTGTTTTAAGAAAATGCCTTATGTATAATGCTATGTACAGAATAACATGCTAAAAATATATAGCTGTAATAATACTTTAATTACATTTTGAAAATTAAACTACTCCTCCATGTCTGGAGTGGTGTGGTCTCTCAGTGGTTAGAGTTACAGGGCTGGGGTTCGGTGGCTGCCCCCGAATCTCCACGTGTGCAGCTTGGATCTTATTCTGTGTTTCAGTGGTTAGGGTTACAGGGCTGGGGTTCGGTGGCTGCCCCCGGCTCTCCGCGTGTGCAGCTTGGATCTTATTCTGTGTTTCGGTGGTTAGAGTTACAGGGCTGGGGTTCGGTGGCTGCCCCCGGTTCTCCACGTGTGCAGCTTGGATCTTACTCCGTTTCAGTGGCTTTTCTCCTTCAGTACAATAACATGGTTAGGAGTACTGTGTTCCATAAATTTCCCATTTGCTCACAGCAGGTGTGTGGGTTATGTAAATATTACATTGTGGAGACCATTTTTCAGGTCCCCACAAAGATCTGTGAAAGCAATCAAAAAACTAAAAATGCCAAAAGTCTTGTATTTTGTTTGGTTACTTATGGTTAAGGTTGTCAATGTTGAGATCAATGTTTTTCCCATAGAAATGAAAGGACAGTCCCCACAAAGATATGACTACAAACACTGTGTGTGTATGTGTGTGTACACACTTGATAGAAACTTCAGCCTCACTGGATAAGAGTTATGGAAGATGGTGAGCTTCATATGAGATTTAAGGAGACATAAGCAAGTCATAAATTTTTATTTGTACATAAAAACTTTGGTGTGTGTGTACAACTGACCCATCTGTTCTTGTTCTTCTATTCCCTTTGTATAAGAGCTCTGTAACACTTAAATTTCTCATTCGTGGGATAATAAAAGTTTATTCTATTCTATTCTATTCTATTCTATTCTATTCTATAAATGCTCTTGTGATTCACTTGTGTTTAGACTGAGAATTAGGATCATTGGCTCCTGCTGCTAGGATCCTGCTGGTTCACTAACAAGGGCTTCAGGTACTTTGGAGACAGGCATGCTTTTGGACTGTGAAATTGCATGAAAGCAATTGCATGAGCTGAGGGACAATGTTTACACAGCAGCCGTGTGGGAATGAACTCCTGGAATGAGGCATCCAAGCCCTTGGTGGGTTTGCAGATGGGGTTGGTTAATTTCCGAAAATAAACGATATATTTTCAATTGTTTATGACCCCTCACATTTGCACATTCTGTTCACATCTGAAAAAACAGAAATAGTTAAATTCATGAAATTGCCCATCGATCCACCAGCATCCCCTCCAGTCGTCTGTCTGGTCCGCAAAATTTGTGTAAGACGTCAACCAGTCTGTGGACGTCAAATGGTTGGGAAGCTCTAGTGCTTCCTAGGCAATCTTATCCAGAAAGAGTTCTTATGCATATGGGGCTTCTAATTATTACTAATTAGAGGACTGATTGGCTGAGGAGTCCTCACACCTGGGTTTGAACAGCTGACCTAAATGTTTATCCCAACCCGCATACACACCGGCCCCTTGCGGATAAGATTGGCCCCCCCTGGCCTGTAACTCACCGAGCCACTGTGCCATCCTCCTGAAATAAATGAGTTATCAACGATAAAAGGGGCAGCATGTTATAAAATATATAATTGACACTTGATTTACTTAGGAGCTGCTTTTATTTCGTTTGGAGAAAGCAGGCTCAGACAGTACCTGGAGAAAGCGCAGGTTGAGAGCCTTGCTTGGGGAGCCCATCTGTGACGTCATTCAGCTAAACCAGTCCCCTTCTGATCACAACCACAGCATCATGAGCCACAGAGCCGTACACCGCCCCCTTAAAAATTACAGGTCTTTTCCACATCAACGTCTAACTGTGAGAACTGCTAACATTCAAACGGGACAATGACCCAAAGTTACATTGTATTGTTGTAGTGAGAAATTAAATGTTCTTGTCCGAGTCCGAGTGAATCACACGGCTTTGGCAAAGGCTGAAATTTTCCATTCCACCATCGATCTCCAAATGATCTGACAGAACTTGAACAATTTTGTCAGTAAGATTAGACAAACAGCTGTGGGCCTTAAACCCAAGAAGACATGGACTGTGCCAGCATTTCATTTTTTTTACACAGATAAATGTTCAACTAATTACAGAACAGATGTGCACATATCTGGATTACGCTGGAAAATATTTAGCAACGCACTAATGCTTCTATATGTCTTGCACTTGCAAGAAGGCATTCAAAAGTGTTTGTCGATCACACACTGAATTTATACTTATGAACAGACCTTTATGCAGTCGGTTGTTTCACTTTATTGTATTCCTGATGATTCCATTTCACAGGACAAGACAAGGAAGAATAAAAACCAAAACAAATATGATGATCTGGATGCCAGTAATCTGGTTCTTCACCAATTCCTCCCAGGGTTCATCCATCACATAGCTGCCTTTTGAAGAGAAACCTGGAACCCGTTTATCATTTACTCAGATGGTGAGGCTCAGTCATAACGACGGAAGTTTCCTTTGAACCACTGTGATTTGTTTTTCCATTGTCTTCTCCTCTGCTAGGGCTATACTGTCATGCAGATACATCGCTTTCCCTGGGAGAAGTTGAGATATCTCATCAATTCGTTAAACTCAGAGGAACTCCGTCTAGCTTAGATAACAGGTGAACAATATTACACTCACCTAAAGGATTATTAGGAACACCTGTTCAATGTCTCATTAATGCAATTATCTAAGCAACCAATCACATGGCAGTTGCTTCAATGCATTTAGGGGTGTGGTCCTGGTCAA